>JAVQKG010255932.1:0-18341 GCA_036025885.1 Hypseleotris bucephala
TCGACTATGATTAATTTAATCTATGTGGCCCCCAAATGCTCAAAAAACAGCATTCTTTGCTTGTCTTTTCTTCATTTGTTCTGTAAAAATCCTATAAAATGTTATTTTGCGCGAGCTAGCACAAAGCACAGTTTTGTCTGATGATGTGCCTAACACTTTTTTTCTTTTTTGTGTTTTAGAAGCAGCCCTTTATCGGTAAGACATGCTTTGCTTTCTCAAAAATGTTTCCAGCTATACTATTGATGATTTATATTAAACATTATGGATTATATTTTCTGATACCAGGAGTGAATCTTCAGCCTCACATCTCAGAAATCGCTAATGAAATTCAGTGGACAGACATGAGGAATTTAGCTATGAAGAGTGAGATGAACAATAGCATCGATAACTGTGTAAACGACCTCCCCAACGACAGTCTGGAGCGGACCATAAAGCTCCTGGGGATGTGGGTAGAGAAGGAGAGCAATAATGCTTCACAAAAGCTGATTGAATACCTACAAAAGAACCACCAAAATGTCAAAGCTGAGAAGGTGAAAGAAATACTGTCTGAGGCTAGTAAAAATAATAGTAATAAGTAGTAATGTAGTAACAGGGACTACAGATGGAAACTAGCTATCTAGCCACAATCTGGTGCAGCATCTCAGTCTCTATAATGTCTCTGTACACTGTCCCTTAAATAAAGATTAAAGTAAAGTAAAGCTTACATGTGACTTGCAACTTGAGGCTTATGAACTTTTTATCTGGAGATGACTTGATAATGAGTTGAATATTTGACTATGAGTTAATATGTCAAACTTCACAAAACCTTTTTAACTACAAATTCAGTGTAGGCTACACCAAGCTGCAGATTTTCTTTATTTTTTTTAAACACTGGTAGCCTATAGCCTATTGCTACTGTAGAAAAGACAAACATCAGGTTATGAACTTCACAAACCATCTTGTTGCTATATTGTTGTTCTACTGATGTTTACATGCTTTGTCTGTTTCATACTTATTGCTGAATTTTTATTTTATAGAAATGTACATATTGCCTTTGTGTAAACAAATTATGCCTGCTGTAACTAGAATAGGCTAATAAAAAACTTGTGTCTCTTGTAATTAATTTTCAGATTCTGTAGGTCTGGTCTACAGTTACAAAACACATCAATTAAACAGTATCAGTTAGTTGAAGTACTTTTTTGATTTTCAGTTTTTTCCTTAAGACACCCAAACATTAATAAGTTTGCCTTTAGACAAAATATTACTACGCAAACGCAAAAGCCTGGTGTAACGCCATGTGATCTGTCAGCATGGGCGGGATTTCTTCTCCTGGGTGGAGCGCACATGCAGGAAATGTGTAACCGAGGGAAACTTCTAAAAGCTTACCGTGAACTTTCGTCTCTCTTCGAAGAAAAGAGACACACGGCTCAAACTGGATATCACCATTATGAAGAAGAATACCACAGATGTTTATAAAGGTGCGTTTGTTTGTCTGTCTTTTTCTACTGTAAAACTCTCGCTTGCTAACATATAATTACACTGTAGCTCATCTCATGCTAACTACAACTAACAGTATGCGCACATCTTCTATTACTAAAAATGTCTGGTACAGCTAAAAAAGAAATCAATTTGACGAACACTACAAATATTGCACTGTCATGTAGTTTTGTTGTAATGTGACTCACGCATCTGGAAATATGTTGACACGTGTTTCCCAAAAGACTATTTTGTTACTAGGGGCAACTGAGGAGGGAACTTGCAGTGACATTATGGAAGGATGTAGTGAATGGCCTGTGTAATGTTGAAATAATGCAACAAAAGGCCAATTACATTAGTGTCCTTTTCTAGTGGCATTCAGAAGTCCTTTGCAGTTCAATTGTTGATTTTCCAGGTTGTAACCTGTTTTAGACACGAGTTGCTGTTTTTTAATTTGGTCCTGGTTCACACCTGTATAGTTCTAGTTTAGTCCTGGTTTAGACCAAGTTTAGTCCTTCAAATTTGGTTCTGGTTTAATTCTGGGTCTAGATTTAAGTCAGTTTCAATTTTTTAGTAGCTATTGTAGGCTTTATAAAAAATTGCATTCCTTTATCCTTCTGCTTGAGGCTGAGGAACATAATCCCCCAAATCTTTTATGTGTTCTTTGACCTCTAACTTCACAAACATTAGCCAAACAGTGTAATAATGTTCACAGACCAGGTGTCATGTATAGCACACTAACAACAAATTCAGCATATTATAAGTATTTTGCATTTGGTTGTCCAAGATTTTTAAAAGCATTAAACATAGTGCAGATTATCTTAACTTTTCTCAGTTGCTTATGAACTGTCACTTATTTGACATTTGGGGGTTTCCATTTCAGAGCACTGGTAGATGCTTCTGTCTGTATGCCTGGAGCTGTGTTTTGGAAAACGTTCAAGTAAATAAGTCATGGGAAGCATTCTATGCCTGTCACTAATCGTCCTCTACACTTTCTCTAAATTTGAAGCGAAAGTCTTGAAAGAAAACAGCTGTTATGATCATTCTTACTTTATTTTACTTTTCTTTGACCATAAATATGTGCTCGTTGACTTTTTCTACTACTAACATGCAACAGAAGCAAGAATCTTACATAATTTCCTCCTTGGTACAGTATATTGCATTAACGTTATCTGATGACGTTCAAGAAAAAAACACTTCCTTATTTTCAGTTTATTGTATTATGTGGACATTTTAATCATAAAATATAGTTGGTAGATCTCATGTAAACAGGAAGTTAATCCAAGCAGGCACAAAAAGTGAGCCAAAAAGGGCGATGTTCCTCTGCAGGGCTCGATCTTCCTTCCTCCCATGTTGCACAGCCTGATACTGGTTAAGTGCGTCATTCAACCCACTGCCTCTATATTTAGAGGTACTCTGTGCTAAAGGGTGGAGGATTATTTAAAACGGTGTGGTTGTCATACATGTCAGTTGCATGAAACACTTTGGCTTTGTAAGTTATGTATTCAGTCACTGCTGTAGTATCACTATATATGTAACAATTCTATTTTAACATCAAGTGCTCCTTGTCCTTTCTATTGTAAATATTAAAGACGCAGTGACGCACCAATATACCGGCTCAACTTCAGTATTGGACTATATTCACAAACTGCTGGCTTATACAGGTTTTAATCAGTTTGGTTGTATAGAAAGCAAACAAATAAAAATGTTTGGATATGTAAAGTATATTGTACATCAGTTTTATTAACACCAGAGAAAGAAAAGCCAGCCGACATCAGGCCCCAGGGAGATCTTTTTTATTTTTATTTATTCTTTATTTAGACAGGGATAGCCCATTGAGAGTCAACTCTCATTTGCAAGGACGCCCTGTTACAAGGCAGTATCAAAGCAGTTCAAAAATACAAACATAATTAAGTAAAACATGTGCAAGTTATACAAAAAGTACTTTCAAGCAAAACCTTAAATGTTTAAACTGAAATGAGTCTATCTAATTCTGTGTTTACATGGTAATCTTTAAGAATTCTTAAATTATATGATTTTTTTTAATCATGTCATTTAGCATAAAAACTATACATATATGATATTCAGTTTAAAGCAATACTATTTTAAAGCAAGATAAATTGCATTGTAACTCATGCTTCTATATAACTGCTCTTATACTTTTTATATCACTTTTGAACAGAATGTGTTCCTAAATATTGTGTGTGTTGCAGGTTGTGGGCTGCCGCTCTGTAGACATCTACTATTGGCCTAAATGTGCTCCGGTGAAAAGCAGCTGAAGATGCAGGGAGCTGTTGCCCGAGTATGTATGGTGGTGGCTGCTGCCATATTTAACCCTTTACTGTTTCCTCACGAGAATGTCACTTTACCGGACCAGGATGAAGAACTTTTAACACGAATGAGAGAGCATGAAGAGAGACTATCAAAAGAACAGGCAAAGCTAGAAAATGAGTTATCCCTGATTGAACATAAACAAGAAGAATCCCATACAGAACCAGACTATAGCTGGTACATTTGGAGTGCATTATCAGTTGTCATATTTCTAACTATTGAACTGTGCAGAGGGACTTTGACAGACACAGAAATGCGTCCAATCGAGGATGAAGATGTAGTTGACAATGGAGCCATCAGCCCCAGAACAATGGTACTCAATAAGGATATTCTGCAGAACTTTTGTGACAAATGCTCTCACACCTCTTCTCATGAAAGCGGGAGGCTGAGGGAGTTTGTGGAGGGCTTTGCAGATGATTTACTTAAAGCACTAAGGAGAATTTCAAACACAGACACAGACCTGGAAGTAGGAGACTTTGTTGGAATTGGGAGCATGTTTGAATCCTGGAAGGTGTGTAAACCGCTCATGTGTGATTTTATGGTTCCACTCCTGCTTCCGGATCCATACTACGTCCAGTTTTGTCTGTGGGGCAGCTCAATATCCGATATTCCCCCAGACATGCAGGGAAGTGCGGTAATCAAGGTTTGCAGATTTGGGGATATGGGTGAAGGCTGTCTTTGCGGCTCAGCTGATCTTGGAGAAGACATGATTTGTCTTGTACACCCTAAAAATGATATTCCTAAAACTGAATGCAGTCTGGATCAACTCTTGTGCTCCAAGAACACACATTTCTTATCCAAACATCAAGTCATGAAGTGGTTTCAGATCTCTGTGACCAAAGCCTGGGCTCACATTTCTCATAAATATGATTTTGAGCTGACATTTCGCAACCTGGATGCTGCTGGTGCACTAAAGATCCGACTCCCTTCAGGAAAAGTCATCGTCTTGAACATGATACCAGTTGTCCAGTTTGAAGACAGTGATGCCTATTTTGTGTCACACTTCCCCTCAGATTGTGATACTGTTCAGGATACTTATTGGCCTCTGTCCTTAGCTGTCTATGAGAGAAATCTATTGAAGTATTTTACTAAACACTTACCTCAACATTCTTGTCATTTGCACTGCCTTCAACTTGCTTCTTTTCTACATCGTAAGCAGACAAGCCTCACAGGGAAAAGTGCTCTGACTGGCTACCATTTTAAAACTGCTCTTTTGCACCTATTGCTTAATAAAAACTTGCGTATGTGGGACATTAAGGAAATTAACCAAAGGCTTTGGGATTTGCTTGAATTTATGCAGAGGAGTCTGTTGGAGAAAAGACTCAATCATGTCCTTATTGGAAATCACAAACTCCCCAAAGTGACTCGTATCCCACAGGCGATTTTGAAAGCAGAACCAGTCAACCTGTTTCGTCCGTTGGTTTTAAATCGAGAGCGTTATGAAGGCACTTTGAGACATTTTCAGGAGATGCTGAGAAATGCACCTGCTCTTCTCCAAGAATATACACCTCCAATAACAAATGGAGGAATGCACCTCCGGCTAAATGAAATATTATAAGGGGACTAAACTTTCTGCATTGCACAAAATGAACAAGGAGATAATAATTTTCCTGATGTTTGCTTTTTATAGCACCAAAAGGTCTAAAATAATTTGATTAGCTTGTTAATAGTGTATCTGTATAATATGCTGAAACCTGTAATACTTTTGCTAAAATACCTCTGTGATGGGGGTTAGTTACAGTTTAGTTTCTACAATTGCGCACGTCTATGGCAGCTAGGGTTGTATTTCTTCCGTGATGATGTCAACTCTTTGGTGGAGCACAAATTTCCTTCTCCGCCCTAACAGTAATTTCAGAGAAACAAGAACACCATAGTAGGTCAGTGTTGTTTTTTTTAAAATTTTATTTCATATTCCTGGACTTCAAAGGTGTCTTACATTGAAAGAATAGGACAAACCTTGGACGGAATGTACAGTAGAACTTTTAAGCTTTACAGTCCATAGTCATAATCAGGTTTGCCATCAACATCAACAGATTTGTAGAAGGCCTTGTAAGTGTCTGGGCTGTATTTACAAGCTTTGACTGCAGGGTCTTCAGACATGCGTTCAGTCCACTTTTTCAGTTCAGGTGTACTTTCCAGGCAGCTGAGAGACAAAGGAAACATGTTCCTTAGAAACAAAACATGTCACAAAATTGTTGTATTTTGATACAGTATTTTGAGTCATTTCATCTTGCTTTGTTCCCTAATGTGTATGGCATTTCCAAATGTGTAGATTTATCCATCTGTGTTTAAAATATTTAAAATACATTTCTCAATAAAGAAGTAATGAATACTTACTGATTGAGTTCAAAAGTCTCAAGTCTCTCAAACCATGGCCACATCATGTAATCAATCATTGTGGTAGAATCACCACCAAAGAATTTGGTCTTCTTTTTCACCAGATCCTGGACAAAACGTACATTTTGTTGATTGTATTCTATATTCTAATATTAACAAAACAATATGAGTATCACACACCTCGTTCAGTTTGGTAAACTTCTCTTTCAGCTCAGCAACCAGACCAGAGACATCATCACCATTCTTCTTTCCCATTGGAATTTTATAGAAATAAGGAGTTATCTATAAAAGACAAAATAAAACAAGTGGTAGTGAAAGAAAGACAAACCAATGTGAGTAAAATGCATTAAATTATACCTTAGAAAAGTGCTCCAGCATCATTCTCTGTTGAGCCTTTTCAAAGGGATTGGGAGGAAGCAGCTTCTTGGGGTAAACCTCATCCAGATACTCACAGGTGATGGGAGACTCGTACACTATCTCACCGGTCTCAGTCTCGAGGGTCGGCACAAGCCCAAGAGGGTTCTTCTCAAGAAACCAGTCAGGTTTCTCTTTCAGGTGAATGTTTACGGTGTCATGCCTTCACAGAAACACAGCAAGTTTAACAAGACATCAATTAACTGAATTACTAATACTAAATCACTTACTTAATCCCTTTGGCACTGAGCACCAGTCGTGTCCTATGGGCAAATGGGCAGAATCTCATGCTGTAGAGCCTGATATTGTCTTTAGGCACTGGACCAGGTGCAGCACTACCTGCAAAAATAACCATTCATAAATTAAATTATTTGAAAAATGTAAGGATCCAGTTGGCCTGTTTTTGAAACATGAACAGACTAGTTGCATTTCACACAAAAATCCACCTTGGGTCGCTGTAGACAAATGTTCTATTCTGCTTTGAAAACCACATAAAACACATAACCTTTATCACCCTTTGTCAACAATGGTTTGCTGAGCTCATAAAAGGCGGTGGCCCTTAAGATCTAGTGTGTGCATTGTGACCATTGTGACACTGACTTAGCAAAAAACTGCCATTACGAAAGAGAATTGTTTAATAAAGTTTCAGTGAAAAATAAATTATACTAACATCACAAGACCACAGAAAACACAAATTAAAACAAACTAATTACCCTCAAATATATACTTACTTACATTATTTGTTCATTTTACAGCACAACAAGAAACCAGCACCTCATAAACACAAAAGCACAGCAGACGTACCTTTGGCGAAGACCTTCTCCGTAGCCATTGTTATAGATTAAATTGCATGCAACACGTTGTTACAAACGACAAAAAACAGCAATATGAGAGCTGAAATAAGACAAGTGAAATGTGCAGCGACGCACAGTGAATTTAACTTCCGTGATACTGACGTCATCAATAAACTGTGGCCAATCTTGTGAGGCAGTCCGGAGGCGTTACGTAGTTGCCACGGTAACGCACCCACACACTACATAATGTTCATTTTGTAGTAAAAAAAAGTTAATTTAGATAGTTTAAAGTGTTAATATATTTCTAAGAATGGATGCTACTGCTTATGTACAACTCAGGTAATGTATCTATTTACTTTGAAACACATTTTGTTTTAATTTATTGTGATAAACTGCGTTGATGTTAGTGTTACAGTCTTTAGCTAACGTTGTGAAACCTGTTCTGTTTACAGGTGGATACAAGGATTTACAAACAAGAACGTTTGCTTTGTTGATAAAACCACTGTAGGATATCCATGTGGAAATTACATTTGTTTTATCGACATAAATACTAAAAAACAAACAAAACTTCAGGGCCCTGCCAGAGGCATTGATGTCTTTACAGCTACCGGTAACACTGGGATTTTTGCATTTTCTGGACGAAAGCTAAACCCATCCATATTTGTGCATAGTTACCCTAATCTTGAAATAAAGAATGAACTTAAAGGTTAGACATTGTATACATCAAGCATACAGCAGGCAGGAATGTATACAATAATTTGTCTGCATTTTAGGGCCAGCTAAACTAGACTACACTTCATTGGCATTAAGTGATTGTAGCCCATATTTGGTGAGTTGCACCTCCTTTCCGGACTTCACCCTTACAGTATGGTAAGTTACTAAAATAATTCATACATCAATATTTTATTTCTATGTTAAATTCATGTTTTGTGTGAACTTTCAGGAACTGGGAAAATGGTACACCCCTTTGTCACCAACAAAATGGTGGGAAATATAACATTTCTTTAGTGTTCAACCCCTATAACTGGCTCCAGATTTGTGCTATTGGGGAATCATCCCTCACTGTTTGGAATATCGAGAGGAGTGACAATCTTCATGTTCTTAAACCATGGTAAATACTAGTTTCTGTGGCAAAACCCCACTCTTTATTGTGGTTAAATGTCTTTTGTATTATTTAAAGCTCAAAGGAGAGATGAGTAGTTGCATTTCACACAAAAATTCACATTGGGTTGTGGTAAACTATTTTAGTCTATTTAGTCTTGAAAACTACACCTAAAATAACCTTCATCACCCTTAGTCCACAATTGTGTGCATTGTGACCATTGTGACAGTGACTTAGCAAAAATCTGCACAAGGAATTATTTAATAAAGTTGCTGTGGAAAATAAAGTATAGTTTTGTATTATCTACAGTTTGGTAGAACTTTCTGATGTTGATGGTGCCATTGCAAAGCGATATGTGCTCAGCTCCCATAGTGTCAGTGAAGAACTTAGCTACTTCGGACCTGATATGCCACCATCGGCAATATCAAAGCTCAAAGGAGACAAGGCAGAAAGCATTGTGGTAATGTTGCCATCAAACATTTATTTATTTTACTGCACATACAATGTAAAAAAATGCGTTGATTGAATATACATGTTACAACTTTAATAACTGCACATATTTTTTCAGAACAAGCTTTTCAGAAAAGCCAGAGTTACTCCTATTTCTGCCTGCTGGACAGCCGCATCACAGCTGTACGTTGGCTGTGTAGAAGGCTTTTTATTGCTTGTTGATCCGGAGCACCTCTCTACCTCTGTCCTCTTCAATCCCAAAAGTAAAAACACACACACACCCATATACACTGTATTGGTGATTTAATATATTGTGAAATGCTACCCCTTTCACACACTTGATATATTTGATTGGTTCTTTTCAGTTTCTGAGGCAGTCCCTGACCTCAAACAGGGATTTCAATCCCTCACCCTTTTTAAAGACAACTTGGTAGCAGTAGGAAAAGTATAAACCTATTAAATTCACAATGAATTAGCATTTTTTGTTTATTATACTCTTACCTAACCGTACCACATTTCTTTCAGAATAATGTAGTTCAGAGCCTGCAAATCAAAGGAAGTCAGATCAAAATTACAAAGACATGGTACTTACCAAGCCCTGTTACAACTGCTATGTTCTCTCCTAACTATGAAATCCTACTCTGCTCCTCCAATATGGTAAGCTCTGCATGAAAATAGTAAAAACATTGTGTGACACATGTATTTGTCACACAATTGCAAATAACCCTATTTGTATATATTTTAGGGTCAAATGTATATGTTAAACAAAAACCCACCAGAGAGTGTGACAAAGGTCCTGGATGTTTCTTGTGGGGATTTTGTGGCTGTAGCTTTCTGGCACAGTGACCAGAATAGATGTGTGGTAAACTTCTTTATGATTGACTTTATGTTTACGTATAGTGGAAATCAAGTACTTATAATCCATTGTTTGTGTGTTCACATTAGTCTGTGAGGGATCCAGGGCAACTGCAGGTGTGGTCCATAGATGGGATAATCCTTGGATCATTGTCTATGCAGACAAAGGTATGACTTCTAACCTGCATAGTACATTCACTGACCACATTTTAGCTAGAGTTTTTAGCTATGTATTTACCTGCTTGTGAAGTCAAAAAGTGACTTGTTGACTGGTTTGACAAAGATACAATATAGAGTGAGTAGCAGTTTTGTGGATAAAAATGCCTTTTGAATCTAGAGATCAGAGATTAATTTAAGATAATAGAAAAGCAGGATTTGGTCAGATAATCAAGATCTTTAAGTGTGGGCTACAGCAGCACACGACTGCAACAGGTCCCACTTTATTTTAGGTACAAGATCAATCTAATAAAGTGACCAGTCAGTGTTATAATGTGTATGTGGTGTACTTTCTATTGGTTTGTGCACAGGTAACAAGTCTGGCCTGCTGTCCTATTGCAAGCTATGTGGCTTTGGGAACGGCTTCAGGAAAAGTTCTCTTTGTTGATGTCAAAGATCCACACCAGCCTCGCTTGGTGCACCAGGTTCAGCTCTATCACACATCTGTGGACCATTTAGTGCAAGTATTTTTTAAGTTCTGATAAAACATTTTCCAAGAGTCCAGCATGTTCTCTTTCAAAACTACATGTGTCCAAGAATATATTTGACAGGAGTGAATGAGAACAAAACATCAGAATAAAATATTGACTTTTGTGTTTGTTTTATGACAGGTTTGATGAACATGGTCACTATCTTTTTACAAGTGCACCAGATTCATATGTGTATGTTCTTGATGCAAAGCCATCCACAAGATTTGCAGTTAAAGGATACACAGGTATGTCATAATATTGCAATCAAAGTGCACTGCTTGTCTGTTATTGAAGTATTTAGTTTTTTGTGCTATTTTATCTTAATATTTTTTGCAGTTTTACCTGGCCGTCCTCTGACCCTTTCTGCTCAGTACATGAAGGAAAGTGAGCAGGTGAAAGTCCTTGCTCTGTGCACTGAGACAGACAAGAAATGTGGCAGACTGCTTGCTCTGCTTTCTCTGCCTGCTGAAGATTTAAGTGGTATGGTTTTATGACTTTCTTTAACAGTCACTTTATTGTTGTCTTATTTTTTTTATTTTGGAAGCTGTCTCAGGGATATATTTGTGTATTCTATACTCATTTTATTCTGCAGGAAGTTCCAACTGTGTGGATCGAAATGGTTGTCTTTCAAACAATGTCCTAAATGTCTCCAAATATGAAGTTCCTCACCCGCTTACAAACTGTGTCTTGGGAGACAATGAGATCTTTGCTTATTGTCATAAAAAGAAAAGTCTGCAGTGTTTTCCACTTCTCCAGGTTTGCTGACATAATGTATTGTATTGTAGTGTATATTGGTACTGTGACTCAGCAGTCTTAATGGAAATTTTAGTGTCATTATGACACAGCATTATCAGAAGTACTACTAGAAGTTGTGCAATACAAATTGAATTACATATTAGATATATGTGTACTTAAGGTTAAGTACACTTTTTTTTCACATTCACTGAAGTAATCATTTGAATTACTGGAGTAGTAGTATGGGCCAGTTCTTTTGTGTTGTATTCTAGTAAGGGTTTTTAAGCACGTATTTCACCTCTCTTCACTAGTTTTAAGTACCGGTTTATTGTAGCAAATACAAATACTTACAGTATGTCCACTGACTTCATTGGCAATAATGAAAATGTATTGAAGCAATTGCAGGTATCCCTATTTTTGTTTTATATGTTTAGTAGTTATATTGTGTGTATTTCTTTGAAAAAACTAAGTATCTATACCATATTTGGTTATAAATATGTTCATAAAATTGCATCTTGTTATATGTATATCTTTTTTCTAGGACACTAAAAGCAGTGACCAGGTGATTCAACTTAACCCAAAACATGAAGTACAAGGCCATGCTTTGGGACCCGCTTCACTTGCACTGTCTCCTCACAAGTTATGGCTCGCCTCTCTGGGACGAGATGGTGTACTGCAAGTCAGAGAAACTACATCAATGGTAATTTACATATCCCTTCTTTTACTGTCTTTTTGTCAGCTGCATTATAACAACTTGTATGATTTCTCTTATAGGAAAATCACATTGAGCGGCAGTGCCATTCGACTTGTCTTACTGGAGTTCAGCTTGTTTCTTTCTCTGCTGACAGCCAGACCCTTTTGACAATCAATTCCAAAGATGGCTCCCTTGTGTGCACTAATCTGAGGTAAAGATTTCCCAAACATACAGTACATAGTACATAGGTCCAATGCACATCTGTGACCACTAGGGGGGACTGTTAGACTCAGAAGTATACTCCGAGCCAAGTGCAGTACATTACCTTTTTTTCTCTCAAAGGCCTGACCAGGAAGTACAATAATAAATAAACAGTGGTGTCTGATTGGTCCAGAGGAAATATGAGCATTACGTTTTGGAAACTAAGACTATGATAGGGTCACTGCCCTATGTGGATCCCACTCACATTCCACATCTGCCTTATTTTATGGACTTTATGCATGTTTTCAATTGTCCATATGCGTGTTCTTTTGCATTTTTCACTGGCACCTGTTAGTGGATGGGATACATTGGGCAGCACGTGAACATTTTGTCCTCAAAATTCACGTGTTAGAAGCTCGAAAATGGACAAGCATAAGGGTTGAAACTGATAGAGATCAAAGCATAAATAGCTATTCTAAAATGCAAAAGCACTGCATTAAGTCAAATATGTTTTTTTAGATAATTGCAGAGCCTGGTCAGATAACATTAATGAATGTATCTCATTTTGTATACTATTTAATGTACCAATTAGAATATCATTTTGGCCACTTTTACCTCCATTCGCCTCCAGTACGGAATTTTGATTCATTCACGGCTAATCAAATTTGTCCTAAATTACATACAATTTAAACTATTGTTTTGCCTTTTTACAGAATGAGTGAAACTGCAAATAAACAAGCCACTGAGTACTGCAAGTCCGTGGATTTGACTTTGATGAGTAAAGTCAGAAATGAAAACTCTACTCTCGCTGAGCTGCCGAACTGGAGTGAAGAGCTATCTTTAAGACAAGCTAAAGAGAGCAAGGTATGACATTTTTACACATTTATTTATACTCAATGCAGACAACAAAGTGAAAACACAAAAAATAGTAAAAATATTTGTAATATTCTTCTGTTCTTAGGACTCTGGAAGCGTGTCGTCCATAGATGTAACAGAACAAGAGGAGAGTTATAAAAGCCTCCAGTCTAGTTCAAACAAGACCTGGTTGGAAAAACGACAAGAGGCGGTCAGTGACTAATACACTAATTATAATGGGGGCATATTCTGTTGTTATATTACATAGTCTTGCAGGTGGGGCCCTTTGCACCGGTGTTTAAAAGGTTGTTCTGGGAACGCTTGGAAAACACTTTCACTCAACCATGTCCTGACTTATCATTACATACTATAATGTGAGAAAACAAACAATGAGAAAATGCTTAGGGTTTTATGGGCCAGATAAGCATTTTGTAAATAGACCCTTGATAGAAATAAACTGATACTTAGGGCGTGGAACATAGTGTATTGGTTAACTCCTTACTGACAATCTATGATAATTTGTAAGCTGTTGTATATGTTGTAATAGTGTTCTTCTTTATTTCCCCTTGTGTCTCTCCACTTGCCAGGTCGTTATTGTAAATAAGAATATGTTCTCAATAGCTTACCTGGTTAAAAAAAAGGTTAAATTAAAAATATGATAATAAAATATAAACATTATTTGAAGAGTGTTTCTTAGTTTTGCATATTGTCATAATTTTTTTATCATTGATCTGTCATCAAAATGTGGCATACTTTTCTAAGATTGTAAATTTGTGTTGAACAGATTGTGAAGGAAGACAATGAACAATATGCAGAAACAAAGAAAAACCTCAGGAGCAGACTCAAAGAAATACGTGATGCTGTAAGTTCAAACACTGGTTATTGTACTGTCTTCATTATTTTTCTATTATACTCTACAATATGGATTCTAAAGCCTCATTAAAATACTAAGTAAAGTGACAGACTGAGGGTTTGGATAGGTACAGAGGAGGGGTAGTGATTATAGTAAATAAAATGTTGTATATAAAGGTCTAGAGGAAGAACAAATAGCTGATTTATTGATGGAGTATAAATGCATAGTCAGCAGGTGTAAGGATGCAGATGACAGGGTTCTGTTGCAATCCTAAAGGAACAGTTGAAAGGAAAAGAAGATTGATTAGATACTATGATTGTGAAATAATGAAACATACATAATGGCTCTTTCATTTAAAAAAGCACCTCAAATAGTTTCTTATTCACAGTACAAGCAATGTCAGTGAACTATCAGTAGCAATGTTTGACAATGCACATTGGTCTAAGAGTATTAAACTACATATTAATTTGTACAGCTACAAGACATGATGCGTGAAAATGAGACTGTCCCTGAAATCGAGCGTCTGGAACTGAAATTATTTAATTTAGACGTGGATTTGCAGAATCGCATGGAGGTCGAAATAGAGGAGGAAGTACAGAAGGTAATGTGCATCAAATCTTGCATTGTATGTGCACTTGTACTGTATCTAAGACCCGTATTCATATTCATTCTTGATATTATGTTTTAGGTAAAAAATGAAATTCAGATGGAAATTCTGGCCAACTATTACCGCCGTGATGTCCTAAAAAGAGTCTGCTGGGATTCTATGAAGGTCAAAGGCAGATCTATAATGGTGAGTTTTGGTGGTAAAGACTATTTTTAGGCTAAGAGACTGGCAGGAAATAGAGTAAAACATTGTGAATTTTAAGTAATGTGTTTCAATAAAATAGTAAATACTCAGAAAAGCCTTTAATTGTGTTTTTGGCAAAATGTAAAGTTACAGCAGTAATGTGTATTTTGGCGATATTTGTGTGTGTGTTTGTGTGAAAGCTTACATAACGCAAGTTCCAAAAATCTACCACTGCTTAGCCACAATGTTTTTTTTTCCTAGTATTTTGCCTCAAATTACATAAAATCACTACTTTCTCTCTCTTGTGCAGGCCTTTCACTCAGACCAGGAAGTGAAGAACTACTCTCTGAAAGAACGCACTAAACAAAACCTAGAGGACCTTCAGCGTGTTCAGCAGATGAGAAAGGCTGAAAAAACTCAATGCACAGTAAGCAAACCTCACACACAGACATAGACAGTTTGTGGTTTCGAATTTCAGTTTATTCTGCAATGACTCTCATATGCTTTGAATTATAAAATGTACCATCATATGTTTACTGTTACTTCAACCTGCGACAGAATGCATGTCGTGTGCTTCTGTGACGATGGGTGTTCCTGACTCCCTGCAGTAAAAAAAAATAGAGCATTTCCAGTCAAAACAAGTTTACAGCTCGAAAATAATTTGATGCTTTGACTCAGTCCTAACTATGAACTTTTCCACAATCCTTTCTAGATTTACAGCTGTGCGGCCACCGAAAAAGTGGTCACAAAGTTCTCAGTAATCTTAGGAGTAGGTTTATAATCTCGAAGCCACAGAATCCTCGTATTCAAAGGCGTCTTTTTCAGAATGAAGAGCAAGATGGCCAGATCGCTGCAGTCAAGAGCAGTTTCTCATCTGAATGTGGGTATACAAGTCCCTACCTCTACAAGCAGTTCTTAGTACAGACACGAGAACAGAAAGTCAACCAGATTATCCTGCTCAAGGTAATGCAAAAGTTACAAACCTAATATACTCACTGGCCGCTTTATTAGGTACTGGTAGATTTTCTTTTCTTTCTTTTTTTTTCTTCTAAATGGCTCCTGATGTAGCCCACCTTATTAATGTTTGGTCATCTTGTGCATTCAGAGATAGTGTTCTGCTGCCCTTAATGTAGCTGTAGTCTGGAGGTTTCCTAAAATAGGAAATTAAAATAATAAAATAAAATTTGCCTACCTGATCCTATTCTGTGATGTAAAGTAAGAGTTTATGGGCTGCCACTTTGACCAGTAGTAGCAACCTTTTGAATGATATGGTAGCACACACAAACTTTGATTTGACGTTGCCAGGGGAGGGAATAAACTAAACTAAACTACTATTCGACAAACATTTTTTTAACTTTTTTAATTATAACAAATTATGAAACTGCCAGACTGCCTTTCAGTTATCTCAAACAAGCCTGTTAACTCATAACTGCTCACTGGATATAGAATCTTCAAAAAATTCCTTGTAAACTGTAAATGGTTGCATCGGAAAATTCCTTCATTCCTTCTGAAATACACAGAATGTTTCACCTGGCATCAACAACCCGCCATCTTACATCAATCAATATTCAGTCACCTTTCTGTTTCACTCTGATGCTTGGTTTGAACCTAAGCTGGTTTGTCATATTTTCATGATTAAAATCAATACCTTCATACCATTTGATAACCTATTTGAGCTAAAAAGCAAGTAAGGTCTACTTAATACAATGGCCATTGAATGTAAATTGAAATACCATATGATACTATTCACCTTGTTTAACCCTACTTTCAGGATGTGATTTATCAAGTCAAAACAGCTTTTAACAAGGAGTTTGACACAGCACATAGACAGAAAGTGCAAGAACTCAAAAACATTGGAGAAAGGAACAAGCGCATAAAGGAGATTATGACTGAGCTGGATCTAAAGGAGAAGATCTGGGAGCCTAGTC
The DNA here is from genome assembly GCA_036025885.1 of Hypseleotris bucephala. NCBI lineage: Eukaryota > Metazoa > Chordata > Actinopteri > Gobiiformes > Eleotridae > Hypseleotris > Hypseleotris bucephala. Next base: position 16,481 of record JAVQKG010255932.1, read on the forward strand.
TGACTGTAGCAGAGTGGCCCGAGAAACTCCTGACTGTGGACGACGCAGAGGTGACCAACAATTTAAAAAACCACAAAATATTATAAAGACATTGCTATAAACTGAATTGAACAGACATGTCCAAAGTGTGGCCCATGGGGTAGTCATGGCACACATGAAGATAAAATGTATTGCTTAGATCTACAGATCTCAAATAAGCCCCCATCCTCTCAAAACTGTCAGTCAGTCATCTAAAACCTAAAATCTCTTTGAAAAAGTTTGGGTTCCTCTGTGTCACTCATTTTGTATACCCATGTACAGTATATAGATACATACTTTGATTGATTGATTTTTTTTTTCTACCCAGATTAAAGCTGAGAAATACTTCACCCCAGAACAAAAAGAAGAGCAGGAGAGGAAGAAACTGGAAGAGCAGAAGCGTTTGGCTGCCAAGGTATGCAGTCATTTAAATTAATATGTTTTTGTTTTTCAACACTTGTTTATTGCAAGTTTTACATTCTACAGATAGTTTACCATACATCTATAAAACCTGTATAATGTTGCAATGTAAAGTGCACATAAACACTACCAAGCCAAAACCTGTGTGGGTATTTAGTGTAAATTTATAACTAAATCATAGCCTTGGCATTTGTCTTTCTTGGCAAGAGAGACATAAAGAGATAAAGCAGGCAGACTTAGTCCTGCCAGTACATTCATGTGTGTTTATGACCAAACATAGACAAACATGTTTAGGGCAGTGTTTAGTCAAACTGTGGTACAGGGATCACAGGTGGTACATGGGGCCTTTTGCAGTTTGGATTCAATGAATTGTTATGGGGTGACAGAACATGCATATGCCTTGTGCAGCAACTAATATATTGTAGAGGCAAACTTATATTATTCCTCTTTAGTTCAGAGCCAATTGTGTGTCTGTTTTAGCCATAGTTTTGTTTTTGTTTTACCTAGGATTTTTCTTGTATGATTGTTCATTCCTGTGTATACAGTAATTGCAATATTTGTGGTGATTTTATTTGCAGGGTGACAATGCCAGGGACAGGGCGCTGGACGACATGATGGACGGAGTGCTTGAAGTTAAAAAAGAGGACATCCTAAAATTGGTGAGTCAAGCTTTATGATCAGAAAAATATATACTATTATACTATTCAAATATATTTTTTTTATCACATTGTATCTAGTTGAATCTGATATATACTCAGTTGTAATATTAAGATTATTTTCAGATGGTGCAAATGTAACAGTGGTCTTGTAGTTGAACACAGTCCTTTGGTGCCAGTTGAATTAGACAAATCAGCTTGAAGGGCACATAGTTTCTTTTGAATTGAACTCCACAGGAAATGCCGCCGCCTGAGTTTGTTTTGACCAAACCTGACTCCCAGTGGAGCGAGGAGGAGAAAAGGATGCACAAAGAATATGAGAAGAAATTCAAAGAGCTCAATGAAGAGAAGGAGAAATACAGAAAAGTATAACAAGTAGCCATTCATTATTGTGTATCATTTGATCATAATACTTACAACTTTAAATTCATTTTCAGGTAATGGAAACTGAAATGAAAAAACTGCAGTCAGCCACAAAGGAAGCCACTGAGAAGTTTGATGAAATGCTGACAAAGCTATGTGACAAGAAAGTAAAATGTGAAATGGCTATAAATCAGGTAAGAAACAGCACAATACATTATACAAACAGATACCAGCTTTATACTAGGGCTGTATGATATGAGAAGACCATTCCATCTTCCATTAGAGCAGTGGTTCTCAACCTTTTTGAGTGGCGACCCCCTTTAGAACTACAGTTGGAGTTCGCGACCCCCACCTCCCCCCACCCCCTCTGCCCTGACGCCACCGCGCTTTGATATTATGCTGCC
>JAVQKG010256121.1:0-15848 GCA_036025885.1 Hypseleotris bucephala
CCACAGTTGTAGTTATGTTTATGCTTTGTGTCCTGAGCCCAGACAATCACAATGGCACTGCTCCCTTGTCCTGAATGCTAATGAGAGCGTGCAGTAACCAAGGACTTTGAAAAGATCTCACTATATTTAGACCATTTACACTGAAAGCTTGGTGTCGGCTTGATTTCCGGTTATTCTTCCAGTGCACTGTTTTGCTATCAAAGGTATATTTTAATGAATAAACCAAGATTTACTGGGGGAGGAGATGATAGAAAAATGAGACTAAATGCCAGCTGTCCGCCTTATCATGGAGATAATAACAGAGACTCAGCAAGCAACACTTCAATCAAATGCATTAGACCAGACTATGGCAGATGAAAAACCTAGTCTAATGCGAAGTGCTGTATATATAGAGACACCATTTTTATATGATTTTACTTGCATTATAGATCAGTTTGAGGGCAAATATTAATGAAAATTCAAGCTGCGTAGTGTTGAGCAGTAAAGAATTAATTGGGGCTAAATGATCTTGGTATCTGCCTGTTAGAAATATTTCAGAGACCATAAACCTTCAGAAAACTTCAATAAAAGGACATTAACACACCGGCAAGTCAGTATTTACTTACATTAGTCTTTATATTTTTATTATCTATTTATTATGTAACAGCCTTTTGTTGATAGAGAATTCATTCGACATCTATTCCTTTACATGCCAGAATAAGTGGTCAAGTAGTAAAGTTAAATTGTAGAGTCATAAAGTTTGGAAGCTGATACTGCTACTTTGGGCCTAAGGCGGGTCAACTCTGGACTCCACTGTTTATCTTAGAAATACATTGACAGACAATTTGCTCTTACTATCATTTGAAGACCAGGTTAGACTTACAATTTGACCTATACAGTACATGCATATATTTAGCTTAAATGAGGAAAGAGAGTGCTAACTACTCCACCAACATGCGTTCAGAACATTTTATTATTTTCCACATGTTGATTTTGATTTTGGTTCACAAAATTAAAATCAGTTAGTTGTCGGAATTAATGTAAAATCAAGCAGCCACATGCAACCGACCAGACTATAGTCCTCTCCTCCCCATTTGTGTACAGTGGAAGATTTACTCCTTGCAAGTGAACCTTTAAAATACAGCGTTGAGACATAGACCATTCACTAAGAGGCATGAAAAAGCCTACTCCATAATTTACTCCCTTTTAAATCAGCAGTACCGTTGTTGCTGTGTGTATATTTATGTGTGCTTACATGTGGAGAAGCCTTTCAGTGCACAAGCAATGAGACCATCTGAGCTTGGAAAGTTGGAGATAAACAAACGTGAATGTGCTAAAGGGCATGGTTAAGTCAAATAAATGACACGCAAATTAATTTGATATGTTATTTTTACTAGATACATTAAGTCAGCATTCAAAAGGTCAGCACAAATGATAGTGGAGATGGGGTGTAATTATTTTCTTTATTTTCTTTATTACTATTATGGTTATTTTAAATAGTAGCCAGCATAATTGCCTTAGCCACTTTGTAATAGTTCTGTGCTAAAGTTTTAGGCAAGCATGTTTGTGGTTCTCAAAATGCCAAGAGAATGACCAATAATAATCTTTCCATTTTAACTTACACCCATTCCTTTGGCTTATCTTCCCCTTCCAGCCTAAACAATTGCCCATATTATTTTTTACTAGGTCTATATAGGGCTGAGTTGTCACACAAAAAGGTCAGTGCACGAGATGGAAGAGTTGTGGTTAGCTTTATAATGCCACGCTAAAACAATTTCACTAGCCTTATTTTAGCCTTGCATCTCACTTGTTTGTTGGACCTCTATAAAAACTAAGCTAACAAGCTGGTAAGCACCACGCCAACATTCTGCCTAGCTAGCACAACGCGGAATGTCAAAGTCAGGAAGTGCAAGACATGCTGTGCCACCAACAGACAATTCCTCGCTCATTCAGCACAACTGGACAACAATTATGAATAGCTAGATGTCTCTTTGGATCTATAAGTTAGCAGAGTCAAGGTGGCTAGGTCGTTTATGAGGGATATGTATTGATAAGTGTGCCGGGGTCAATTTCCAGGAGAACCAATGGGAAGAGAGCATCCAATCAGGGAAGCATTTAACAAGACGGGTCAAGCGGCGCATTATCGGCAGCACATGAGATTAGCAACTCGCACCAACATCCTATATCTAGCTTATGAGCGATGCTATCAAGCTAACAGACCATGCATACATTGAATGAGATACACAATATTTATCTGTTGCTTATTTTTTGTATGGGCTGGTTTTGATTGGCTTTACCATATAAAAGTGATGAGAACTTTATAAGCTCAAAACGGTATTCACTTTGTTAGTGACATTTTTAAAACTTCTGCATGAAAAATGGTCACTTAGTCACAGTAGTCCCATCTGTGAAAGTGAAGAACACCACTATTTTGCTGGACTACACACACCAATCTTAAGTTTTTAAAAGCCCTCATGCTGCAATGTGCTTTCAAGAACATCCATTTAGCAGGATGCAGGTGTACAAGGGAACAAAAAACACAAAAAACACATACAGCTTACCCTTTTCTTTTTCAATCTGGCAAATTTTGAATAAAATCAAATTCGGCATGAATGGAAGAGATCTGGGGCAACCATCTGGAGCCAGTATCTTTGTCAGTGGTACTATGAAGATGAACACCTAAGCACAGGGAGAACATGCAGACTCCACACCGGAAGTAAAACAACCTTCTTGCCTAGACCTAGAAAGTTATAAACTCATTTTAACATGGGAAATTAGCTGCTAGCGTACAAGAAAGTAAAAACCAATTAGCAGAAATGTTAAAAAGTCTGTCTCCATTTTAATTAGAGGAGTCAGAAGAGTTGTTGAGAACTATCAGAGCTTAAAGAAATTCACAATTAGTTGAAAATGAAACAGTGGTTCGATCAAAACTGACTGACAGCACTATCTCCAAAAACAAAATACAGACTTTTCGAAGACACTCTGAAGTTTCCAACCGTTTTATTAATTGATTTGCTACATTTCCCTTTTCACACATTAGCGCAAATTCATTTTTTTCATGTCTTTGAGGCATTTAGCAAATTGTCTTTCTTTTCCAAATTCTCTGCATATCAGCGACATGAACCAGTCAATGAAGCTTGGTCTGATTGAACACTGTTACAGCATGTAGTGGCAAAAAAAAAAAAAAAGCAATCAAGGGTTTTTTGCCTAAGTCCTTGCCAAACCGTAGATGCGTTTTGATTTTATTTGGTGTTTTGACCGCGCCAAGATGAGGATGCTAGAGCAGGACGCTGGAGGCAGATGATGATGTTTTGGGGTTCATTAATTAACTCATTCACAGTTCTTTATTAGCGTCTTAATAGAGCTGGTTAGTGCATATCAGGGCACTTTGATTACTTCCCGCTGGTGATTTGAAGAGTTCCACTACATGCATGTGTGTGTGTGTGGGCTTGTGTGGTGATTCACTTCATGAGATGTTTCCACACAGGGGCTACATTTGATAAAAGTCAATTAAAACTGTTTAGCCCTTGCTTTGACCTTTTAAACTTCACAAATATGATGAAGAGCTGCAGTCCTGATTAAGTATGAAGGCCATTAAAGATGCTCTGCTTAGCAAAATTATTTTTTTCAAGCACTAACTTTCAACCAGAAAATAACGTGTTTGTATATAGAGAACTTATCATGAATGTATAAATGTTGTAGGTATAAATATCAGTAAATATTCTATACAGGGCCTGCATTTGATGACAGCCAACTGGCGTAACACAAAGCTAACTCTCCCACCTACACATTTGGCCTTGAACTTTCGATGTAAACTTCCACCCAGAACAAAATGGCACCCTATGGAAGTAGATAAAATCCACCGCGACTCGGCGGCCAAAGATCTTGGAAACGGCCCGTCTTTTATTGATCTATGTATGCATGCGGGTGATGATCTGTTTTGAACCGTATTCTAAATGTGTTTTGTCAATACAGCAAGCCAGAGGTGCTTGAGGTGAATCTTCCTAATTGAGAAGGAGTTTGAGTTCTGACTTCTGACGCATGATCTCAGCGGGCTACAGTCGCTTTCAAACTCGGCGGGTCGCCACACTTTGTTGCGCACAGTTCTTTTCAATGAGGCTTTTTCACCCCCGGGAGCTGTCTGTATGCACGCACTGTAAAACCCAGCAGTGCATCTTACAAGGAGAATTAAAGAATCTACTTCTCATAAATAGTCACTTATTCCTGTTGTCTTAAAGGTGTAGGCTATAAGTTTCCTATAAATTAAAAAGTTGAAAATGAGAATATGCTTAAAATGGACTTTCGGACAATGTTCTATGAAGTAAAGTGGGTTGTCTGTAGTCTGTATTGGCCAGTGGAGGGACTAAAGTAAAATATGACTATTGGTCAAAGTGGTCATCTGATGTTGAGTAGAGGCCAGAGAAGGTACTAAGATATATAAATAATAAGGACAGAATTCCTACTTTAGTAATTAGTTTCTCTCAAGACAAGTGATTTGATTATTTTTCCTACCAAAATGTCTGGTCTGTCATTGCTTAATATCAGTTTCAAGGGTGGAGTTTATGGATGTATAGTAAACCATTTAGACATTGTGTATGGCAAACAAATCACAACAGATTGCAAACTTTTTTTAACTTAGAGGGCTGGTATACCAGGCTAGAAGTAAGCTTCATTCACCCTGCAACAACTCATTATAGTCATCACGTTGACTTGGAAGCTGTTTGATTCTCGGTGCAATCTTTTTCCCATTTTATTTGAGTTGAATAGACATGTTGGTTTTTACAGTCATATTCCAATCTCCTACAGTGGGGGCTTGCATTGATTGGAGACCCCTTGATTCCGCGGAGGTGATGAGGAGAGGTGAGATTATTTATTAAGAAGAACGTCTTGTCAGGCAGACGCAGTGCTCTTCCATGGCACCACATAAGGATAAACCGGAGAGAGAGCACATGCATGTCAATTTTAAACATGACCGCACACACAGAACACGCAATGGGAAATGTATGAGCGCTCGCCTGACTGGAGTTGAAAAGTTAAGAGAAGTAAATGAGCCTTGTTTTATGGATATGGCTTTCAGTATGTGCGCGGCGGGAATAGGATTAGCATATTCATATCAATCAGTATTAAAGCTGCACTACCGTTTTGTGAAACTGAAAAAATAAATGTCGTTGTTTGAATAAGGTTGTTGTCCTTCCTGACCTTGTATCACGGTTTAACACACACCAGGAAGAATGTTTTTAATACTTTGATATTAAAAAATAGCTATGGATATACAATTCTTAGATGACTTCTGCATGCTGTACTCTTGACTAATTATGTTTGCTCAATTGCAAGGAAAATGTTCTTTTTGTACTTACCATAAATGCTAAATATTACAACAAGAAGGATATTCACTGTAAAACTTACCAAAATAGACGCAAAAAAATAGAAGTCACCAAACTAAATCTGTGTTAAAATGTCACAATTCTATGGCTTAAACTTTTGTTGGATGTGAACAACTCTTTTTGTTACCTCTTTTTGGCACCAGTGAATTCAATACAAAAATGTCACAAAACGTTAGGCTCACATTTGTCCAGCTGGTTCAGGTTACATGTTAACCTCGTTCTGCCAAAATCCAATAAAGAGAAGCCAGCGCCACTCAAGTTAGCTGTCAGTCAAAGTGTCTACCAACTCCTACACAACACACCAACACAAACAAATGCTAGATATAACGTAAAATTAGGCAATAAAGTGTCCGAATTCAATTACTTTGTGAATTCATTTTGTTGAAAAGAAGACTTTGGGTTTTGTTTTTGGTTAAGTGAGACTACCCCTATCACACAAGTAGCCTATAAGTCCCAATTCCACAATTACCTATTGAGATAGGATCTAGGATCACTAAATGGTCATTACTTTTTCATTAACTGATGGTGAATAGTTGGCTGTGGATATATATATGTTTGTTCCCCCCTTCATTGCAGTACCTGATTTTGTATCACAGTCTCACACAAACCAGGAAGTGTCAGGCAACCAAACTTTATTTGGTACAAATTATGTGCTTACTAATGTGATTGATATCTAAAAAGTCATATAAGTAAGCATGTTAAAATATCATTAGCAACACAAAGCTAAAACATTTTACTATCAGAGTATGCATTAAGAAACTACACAATCTCAGACCAAACCATGTATTCCGAAAACGGTTGTTCACATTCTGTATAAATATTCAGTCTTCCATCTTTGCTGACCTTTCTTCACACAAGGCCAATGATTCTCTTGCTCTCCCCTCCCTCCACTTCCACTTTTGATACAGTATGCAAATGGCCATCTTCATATTGTTAGCAAGGTGAATTAGCATTAGCTTTTTTGCCATATTATCTCACTTTGAGTTTACATAAGCGTTCATTGTCGGTGCAGCGGTCCATTTTGAATAATTCATGAAGCTTCCCATTCCTCTGTTGAATCCTAGAAATCGAGATCAGCATATTTTACATTTTTGGCCTTATTTGTCGTTATTAATATGTATCCGATGTGAGACACCTTTAGGCTACAAGTGGTTAGGGGGCCAGGCTAAAAACTTTGAAAGAAAACCGTGAGATAAACTTGCATCTGCTGGGTAGGAACAAATAGTCTAATATTATGTATCTTGGTGCGGTGCGACACAAAGTTGATGTAGCACTTTTGTGGGCTAGCATTTTATTGAAAGGGGGTGTGATGCAGAATACTTGTTTATGCTGGGTTGCTTTCTCTTATCTATGCATAAGGCAACATTTGAACTGTGGTAAAATTTTAGCAGCATAGTGTCTTGTCTTCAGTCTTTCCAAAGCATTACAAGAACTGTTTTTGGGCAATTTAGTATGTCCAACATGGAGTGTGAATGTGTTAAAGTGGTTTGGATGTCGTGTGTAGCTGTGCCTACGGAGCAAGCTTACCAACTTTGCTGGTGGTGTTGCTGCAACATTCTCAACCATGGCATTGCCTCTAGCTTTGGAGTAAATGAATTGTATAAGCACAGAGAGAAAGTGTTAAACAAAAGTGCTCCAAAACTCTTTTCACAGTTCATTGTTGTTACTCCATGAACACATAATTCATCTAAAACTGTTAATTGGATTAGAAGGTGTTGTCAGTAAGTTTAAAAATGTCAGAAATTAAAAAAACAAACATGTTCTATGATGTAACGTAGGTAATCCCTAAAGTCCATCCTCTGACCTCTATAGCAACAATAAAGTTTGTGGGATACCATTTTGACCAATAGGAGTTTTACTTTATATTTACTTTATTTAAGGAAACTCTGTGCATGCAACAAACAGTTCAAGCCTCACTGGTGTCCAAGGATGCTGTGAATATGACTTACACAAGTATTAATCAGCCCATAACCACATCATATTATAAAAAATTGTATCTGTGACCACAATGCTGGTGAATTATTTTACTCTGACATAGAAAACACCATGTACTGAATGCTATTCTGCTCTGTGGATATTTACCAGTTACACAATGCACACAACAAAAAACTTCAATATTGAAAAAGGACAGCTTTCAAACAAGGACATATGGTTATTGAGGAAAAACAGAAAAGCTATTACAAAATATAATCTCTTTACTGGGGTAATTAGGTGGACCGATGGCATGGCTGTGGCTGTTTTGAGTCCATTGTGGTAAAATGTTATCTAAATTGGAGCAAGGGTAGGGTACGCTAGTTTATTAGGATGTTAATATTTAAGTATTGACACTCACATGGCTTACTGAGAGAGGAAAGGCCTTCACTCATTGGGACATTTTATTATTGAATAAATTATGAGGATATGTGTGAACTTTTGATTTGTTGATCGGTTCAAAAGTGCACAAAACAGGCCCAGCAGCGCCAAACCTAATATTTATTCATACATTCATAATAGAAGTGATCTTTTTTACTGGCAATCGGATTCAGAATGGATGCAAACGTGGATGAAATTTAAGTCCATCAAAATAATATTAATAATTTATATGGCACTTTTCAATAAATCTCAAAACAATTTGTATATTTACTGTGAGAAGTGTCTTGCTCAAGTTCGCAATGGCAGTTTGAACTGAAAAGCATATTTAAAATATACACACATGTTGTAGCTCATGTAGAAGTGTTGCCACAGCTGACCCATGGCATACTGACAGAAAGATTGTACAAAACACCACAAAACACATTATGCTAATGACACTAACACCATTTAGGCAATGTGGATGAAGCGTCTTGCCCAAGAATACAATATCAGTATGTACTTGGTTTCACTGGGAATTAAACCACCAATGACAGTTTACTCTACACTTAAAAGCATAGTTCCAATTGAATTTATAGTAGTTCATAGGAATTTTTAATTTTGATCTTCTATTAATTTATTCATATTACTGTTTAAAACAATTTGTTAAACAGAAAATCAATGCTTGAGATTTCCCCTGCTGCCACTTATGAAATAGCAATGAAACGTGGGATCTAACTGTCCACAGCCTCCAACCTAGACCGCTAAATACTTTGTAAATCATACATGATGCCCTATTAGGTGATGAAACATATTGATAGCTTCACACTGGATTTAAAAGGTGGAGAAGTCACTCCCATTTGCAGCTATTTTTATTCTGCCCAAATCAACGCTAGCTGCCAATCAATAGCTAAACGTCATCTTCTTGCCTTTTGAGATGAAACCCCCAATCAGCATCAGGCAAGGCAAGCTCCCACCAAAAAAAAAAGAAAAGAAATCCAAAGGTGAACTGCATCATTAACGGCTTTCATCAAATTCTCATCAGTTTCTCAGGCAGATCTATAGTCCAAATAATCAAGCTCGGCTACACACACCAGCCAAACTCAAATTAACATTTATCTATCTTAGCAACTGATTTGAACACAGCCGCCCGCCTGCCTGGGTAAGCAGACAGACAAGAGAAAAGGGCCTATTCAAACAAAATGATTTTTACCACTACATTTTACAAACTACTGGATATGTATGCATAATGGAAAGTGAAAATAATACAGTAAACAGTACAGTAAACTACCTCTTCCACAGTTGCCCAGGGTCAGACGTGGTTGCCATACCACACATATCTGTAGTTTTGACGTGTGGCATAATTGGCACATCCAAACAACACAATTTATATAGGATTTTTCAAGGCACTCAAATCACTGTACAGTATTATTAATTCACTTTACGATGGTAATCTACCGTCTGCCACAGCCGCCCAGGGACAGACTGACAGTGATTTGGCAGCCATACCATGCATACATATGATTTAGACATCCAGTAGTTCTGGTCTATGTGGTCAGAGAACCATAATGCATTTATTCAGGGCAAAATGGTGATGTGTCTTGCCCAAGGATACAAGAACAGTATCAAGCAGTGAGGAGTAGAACCACCAACCTTGAAAATGGTGAGTTACTTGCTTTACCTACTATACTGGTACTATAAAGCGGGCTTCAATTTTTCACTAACTCATACAAAAAAAAGATTACCTTCCTAAACCACTGCATAACATTCCCCAAAAAGCTGTTACAATGTTTAGTATATGGTTGCATTTATACCAGCACTGTACAATATTTTTTCAGTTAGTAAAATCCTGCAGATACGAGGACAAAACTTTTGGTTAAGCACACACATTTAGCTGACATGAAAGTAGGATTTGCCTTTTGGGGTACGTCAGTTTGTGGATGCGATCTGAATTTGACAAGCTAGACGGGCAAACTATTTCTGCGGTATCTAAAACTTCACCGTATTTCAAAAGCCAGAAAACCATGCCACTAGAACTGTCCCCCTCTTATCTCCGCTGTCTCCCTCACCGGAGGGCAGACGTGATGGTAAATGGCACGCCGGCCTCAAAAATGAATGTAATATCTGTGGCATGGATGAGCGAGCCGGCCCCATGGCACCACCAGGCAAGTTTAGACTGAGGGGTGGCTCAGCTTTGACATACAAAAAACAGTATCAGAGGGCTGTAAGATATTTCTAGACATTAGTCATTGTTTTGCATAAGCTTCATATACAGTTCCATAGCTTATAGTGAGGCCGCTTTAGAATGTATATGTTAGACAGGGTTAAAACCAAATTCTCCAAAGGGAAAATACTATTGTTGTAGCTAGTTGATAGCGGTGTGCAATATAGTCATAAAATTGATCTGTTGAAATCTGTTGATATTGGAAGGTCATTGAATTGTTATGCTATAGTGAATTGATTTATGCTCTGCTCATCTCTGTAATTTTTACTGTAACAACGCCAGGGTTCAAATTACTATAAAAAAGAAAATAGTATTAAGTATTATGATGGACATTGAATGCATCGGATGTATAGTGAATTTGCAGTTTAAAAGGTTGAAGACACTAATAGCAGTAGACAAAAAAACTAAGTTAACAAAAATTGTGATCTTGGCGTTATAAAATTGCGATATTATATTTTTACCATACCGCCCACCCGTATGTGTTAAAATTCAATTCAACTTTATTCTAAATCTCCACTTCAGTAGTTGAGATTACTGGGAAAAAGGGACTAACTGTCATCCCATTTGGCTAAGGCTGTAGCCATTACAATAAAATAACTTCTTGTGCCTTCTGCTGTAGATGGCTATCCTCTTTCTCTTGGCGTTTAAGCTCACCAACTCAGCAATTTGTTTTATTAAAAGGTAATCCTTGTATATTACCCCTGCTCCATGGTGCACATATGCTACTGTGCAATAAACGTATGTTTACACCCCCAAAGACATTTAAAGCTTTACTGTGTAGCTTCAATGCTCGCAGATAATCACAAAGCTCTTCCAGTATATTGGTTACATCCCTGTGGTCCTATGTGGAACTTAAATCAACTGAGGAACATGCTTAAAACAAATTCATTTGTGCAAGTAGGAGCATACAGTTAATAAAATTACTTAGTTTTAATCAAATAACTTCATTTTACTGTATTAGTTACACAAGCAGATTATGGGAATCAAACGTATAATGTGAAAAGGGACGATTTAGTTTCTCATGTTGCCAATTGGACAGTTCAGCGCGTCTTAAACTTCCAGTCAAAACAGTAGAAAGTAACTCGATATCAGTCACATTTTGTGCCAGTTCCAAGCCAGGATAATTGAAGAGAGTTGCATAAGAAAAGATGCACTACAGGGGTGATCAGAAGAGAAAAATCCCTAAAAAGAAAAGCTGGCAATTATATTTAGTGTAATGAATTTTAACTGTTTTGGTGAAATGGTAAATCCAAATTTTATGTAACACGCTATAGCTACTCAGTACAGTTATCAAAAAAACATAAATAATTCACTTAATGCTGTATATATGATCATTAAAATGGTGTTAGAATCCACCGAAATGTATTATTTTTATGGAAAGCGTATTTATTTCAAGTGTCAGTTTTTGAGACAGGTCTGGCAGTGTTGGCACCTGGCGACATGCAGAGTGTCATCACATATCAAGGCAAAGCTGAGGCGGCCTTCACTTGTATTCACAGTTTGACAAACATTTGGCTCTAGCCCTCTTCAGTCAATATGCAATTACCTGCGGACAAGTGCCTTACAACTGTCCAAAGACACACCATTGAGTTTTATGGTGATTCATTATTCATGTCAGCCCTGCAATATTAATATCCTGATAAGAATTCATCATTTAGGTCAAGATGGTCAATTAAGTAAAGATTTTGTATAGCTAAATGTACTGTCTCTTTTCTTCTCCTTTTGGCTACTATGGGCCATCATTTTAAGCTAATATTGCCTTTCTATTATTTTAACTGCTTTCATTGTATTTCTGCCTATAGAACTGCCACTCACTGGATAGTGCATTATTTCCAAACCATGGCTTCTCGGTTAAAAATGCAATTATTAAGCAAAAAGACGGGATTTTGTTGCATCAAAGTTTTCGAACACGCTTGCATTCAGTCGATAGCAGCCCATATAACTCTATAGATCCAAGCTGGTTCTATCTTATGCATTTAAAACTTCTGCAGCTGCCGATTGGTGTGCATGGCATGGCGCGGCAATTTGCAAGTTCATTATTGCCCCATCGCCGGGATTAATTATGCAGAAAATTCTCATCTCCTTCACTTGAGCCATCTTGAGGCGCGAGGTGTGGGCTGCCAAATTGATGAGTGAAGGAAAGATGCCCACAAAAAGCTTCAAAGATTTTCTATAGGGGACCGGTACAAGAAATGGCTTTAGAAATACTCATGTTGAAGTTATACAAAGGGACTATTCCATCATCTCTGACTATTGTAAGCTGAGGGAAACTGTATTATGTGTTTTAAAACTGGTTAAGTCCTTGTATAGTTCTGGTTTGGACCTAGTTTAGTCCTTGTTTAGACATTTTTTAGCCACGGTGACTGAGAATATGTATACCATTCTACCGTAACATCTGACTATTCTAAACTGAGGGAATAAGTCTGTTTAGACCTGGTTTAGTCCTTCTAGACCCATTTAGTCTCGGTTTGAGGTCCTATTATAGTCCAAATCTTGATTTATAGCCTTACAAGTAGAGATCGACCGATATGGGTTTTTCTCTAACCCATGCCGATTTTTAGAAGTCAGGGTCAGCCGATGGCCGATATGTGCTGCCGATTTTTTTGGCCGATTTTTAGTGCCGATATCTCTCAGTTTTCTCCTTCATTTCTATGCTAAAATGAAGGGGAATTTTTTTTCACAAAGTGAAGCAACACCTCATAGTTCACTATAACAAAATAGTAATATGGCCATGTGACTTTGAAATATCAGAACTAAGAATTAACAGGATAGAAAATCCCATCTCTTGAAAAGTAAGTCTGGTTTAAGAGGGTGCAGTTTTGAATCTTTGCCTATTTACTATATTTATTCTGTTGTCTTAGAGATTAATGATTGCAGTGGTGTTTTCCCAGAGCATTAGTTTTGAGGGCATATCATGAGTTTTCACTGGGCTGTTTTTTCACTGACCTGGCAACCCTGTATTTTTTGTAGCTTCAGGTTAGCTTATATTGCTCCTATACTCACAGATCCATACGACCCATAGCCTTTCAAGCAGTCCAGACCCAGTGATTATTTCACAGATACAAACTCAACACAGGAATGTCTGACACGTTTTAAAAAGGCGAGTGCAGCAGTGGTCTGCTCTGGTCTGCCTGCACTGTTGTCTAACTCTCCGCTCTCGAGGGGAGAGAGAGAGTGTGTGCACATGGGGAGAAAGAGACGGCAGAAAGAGAGAGCAACTCTCCGGGTGATTAACAGGATTAATCTGCATAATAATTAATACGCTCTAATGTATATTTTTACATGTAGAGGAAACCCCTTTATCTTCCAGGACTGTTGTTAAATTTTGCAAGAGTTTTGGCTTGGGGTCCTTCACGGGCTGCAGCGCACCATTTACACGGGGCTGCCCGCGGATGTGCCTGACAATAAATCAGCGCTACTAAACACGATTATCGGCCGATGCCGATATCATAAAAAAGGGCAAATATCGGCCCGATATATCGGCTGACTGATAAATCGGTCAACCTCTACTTGACACCCTACATATTCTCCAAAGAGATATGTTATGTTAAATAGTTATAACAACAGTGATTCTCTGGGTGCATTTGTTGACAGTGCAGGCAGGTAAATCCCATGGTCAATCCGTTTTCAGCTATTTGAGAAGACTAGCTCCAAATAATTACTCAGACATGCCCAAATGAAGCAAAATCCAACTTTGAGAAAGCATTTGAGGTAGAAACATCATTCTAGCATGGTTAAACGCACAGAATAAAGACTTTTAAAGTGCCTGTTGACTTTTAGCAGATGTCATTTTGATGGCTGAGGAGGGGGGGCTAATGTTGTGACAGTTTTGCTAACAGTTCGTGCAGCAGTGTGTTAGCGTAGTGACTAAAAGTGTACATTACAGGAGAGTGTGCCCAGGCCTACCAGCTGTGAGTCACTCTGACATAGTAGCTCTGAGGCGGCTGACAGCTGTCCAACCACATTACTCAACTTCCTATTGCCGCTGGAGGCTTCAATGAGAGGGGAGGAGCAGCCAGACAGAGGATAGTAATTCTAATAGATGAATGGGCTGATGGTGAGCTAAAAACATCTGCTGGAAATGTAGAAAGGGATTAATATTCAAAGTGTTTTTTTTTTATTTTTCAAGATAGGTCATTATAAGGAGTGCACAGGGCTTGGGGAAGTGGCTACACTACGTTCTAAGCAGAGGTGGTAGTTTATGCAATATTTTTTTCTTAATTAAAAGGTAACATAAAGTAATCAAAATTATTCAAGTAAAAGTAATTACTCAAACACTGAGTAACTGAACAAAATGTCAGATATCAGACAATATATCAAAACACTGACAACCCTGAACTTATTTTTACAATATTCTTCATAAAATCAGAAGAAAAAAAACATTGGTTGCCCACTGCAATCTCTGGAAGAAGCACGAACTGCAGATGTCTGAACCAACTTGTAAGTCAGGTTAAACTGCGGTAGCCTTGATGGGACATGCGGGACAAGCTAATCTGAAACCGAAAAATGA
This sequence comes from Hypseleotris bucephala, assembly GCA_036025885.1. Lineage (NCBI taxonomy): Eukaryota > Metazoa > Chordata > Actinopteri > Gobiiformes > Eleotridae > Hypseleotris > Hypseleotris bucephala. Next base: position 14,426 of record JAVQKG010256121.1, read on the forward strand.
CCCAATAATCTAAATGAATCTGCTGGACAGACAAAAAAAAAGGTGATTAATTTTCAAAGCAATTTTCTCCAGAGAGATAGCCATCAGATAAAGCTTAGTCTAATTAAAACTAGTTATTAAGAAATTTTGAATTATGCAACATCAGATCTGTTGCTATCGGAGGTTACTGCGACAACGCTGTATGTGATAAATTGCATCCATTATCTTTATATAGCGTCTGGTGTCCTAGAAGTAGCCTTTTGATTCTTTTAGTGTTGGAGAATTAAATAAGATTTATGTAAAGGGCCTTTTGGAAAAGAGGCAGCTGAAATGTGGAGGTAGGCTGCTGTGTGGATGTGCCATTAAAACAGAGATGTACTGCTCAAATGTTTTGGCTTTTAAAAAATAACCTTTAGCGGTAACATTATCATAACTGCACCTACCTTTGTCCAGTAAATATCAGATTTAATAGAGTGACTGGAGCCTAACAATTATGGGTTGGCCACACCCTACACCAGTGCTTCCAGGGATTAACATTACTCTAGCCACTCTAGTAGATTTCAATTTTGGCTAGTCATCACACTTTTATTTTTACGTGTCACTTTGGCCAGTTGGATATTTTAACGTATATTTTGATGCCATGTTAATTACACCCTTAATTTATTGTGGATCATTAAAATAAAAATGACCAGTAAAAACATATATAACCACATCCAAAAAGAAATACATTTGTGGCTAGGAAAAACACTAATTGGCTAGTAAATTTTAAAAAGGACCACAGTGGCCATTGAGTAAAAAAGTTAATGTCAAGCCCTCTATGTCTATAACTTTTTTCATATTTTGATTAACCATAAAAGTGAATGGCACTAGTCTCTCATATGTTTCCGGTGTCTGTTTCTTGGTGTTTCAATGATATTTATCAAATTTTTTTTTTTTTGTTGCTATTTTTAATGCCATTTTTGCTATTTATTAGGAGTGTAACGAGATCTCGTTCCGTGAGATCTCGCGATATTAAAAGTGACGAGTTCTCTTCAAGAGTTACGAGAAATCTCGTCTCGTGCTTAATAAAATAAATGCGTTGTTTATTTCTCTTTGGCACGCCTAACCCCGCTGCCCAGCGCAGCGGACTTTACTTTCACTTTCCATTTGCGCTCAACGTGTTCCCTCTGTGCTGCCGCTGACACAGACGGAGCTGTGCGCTAGAGTCACAGAGCGTTCACCAGTCACTCCGTGCGCACGGCAGACGGAGACAGAGAGAGAGAGACCACGATGTTACTGTCTCTGCTTTGCTTTGTCTTAGACACAGACCAGACCAGTGTTTATGTCTTTAATCTTTAGGCAAACAGTGTAAACCAGGACATGCTTTCAAATCTACAGCCCCTGTATTTTATTTTTTATTTAAGCATATATAGCCTACATTTTAAACTTATTCATTTTAAACTTA
>JAVQKG010256128.1:0-11129 GCA_036025885.1 Hypseleotris bucephala
TTGCAAGTGTCCTCAGAAAACATAAAAAAAACATTCAATAGCATTTAATATAACACAGCAATAAATGCCATTTGTAAACATTCAAATTATTATATATTCTCAATTTTCAAGTATCTGATTTTACGTTTTGCTAACAACTTTATATTGTGTGACATGTCAGGATGGAAAGAGATGCAGACTTTCTACACAAGAAGGCAGAAAGAGCCACTCTGAGGGTCTGCCTTCGAGAAAAATACAGACTCCCAAAGGTAAATCTCTCATTTTGGAACAATTCAACAACATATAAAAGTAAATAAAAAATAAAATTGCATAGATGGTTTACAAGTGCAGACATGACCGACTCTCTTGGGTGAGGCCATACAAGTGGATTAGGAGACAAGGTGTTGAAGTAGGATCTTGGACATAGGCGTCCCATGTTGCACTTTGTCTTTGTCTTACCGAGCCAACTGCCACTCAACAGGTGTCTAGGCTCATTAGGAAGCAACAGGCAAGACGTAAGGAACTAGGAAACTGCTATAGAGCATATTAGAGCATTTCAGCCAAAAGAGACCAAACATAAAATGGAGGAAGCCAAAAAGGTATGCTCATATTTTCCTTTTTATGCATAGAATACCATTAAGGTATTTGATATTGATAGAAAAATACATCCTGGCTTTAGATATCTGTTTTAGAGTTATTTCCATTCTAGATTTTCCTTATCAAATGTTTTATTCATCTCTCTATGTTGAAGACCATGGCTCTACACTAGCCTGATGCTAGTATTATCCTTTGAACAATAGCTTAATTTGCATTGCCTTTTAACCCTAAACCACACTACACAAAAACAATAGAGGACAGGCAACACAAGGCAACCTAATTAATTGTGGTTAATGGTCTTCACATTGTACAAGGATCGAAAAGAACATGTCACAAAGGACTAATTGTTTCGACCTAAAATCCAGATCAAATGTATAGATTTTCACTATGGCATTATAAGAGTTGGGTTTTTTGACTGGAGAATGTGCATGATTAGAAACAGGAAGTTGGCGTTTGAGGTTTAATGGATTTACAGTCTCGTGCATCGCTCCAGAGGATATCTTTAGCCCATCGCTAGGATTCAGAGAAAATGCTAGAGCAGGTCTGACATAATCCCACAGACTATAGTCCCAGCTCCACACTATGCACATATCGGACACTCTATCTCCTCTACCTGCTGTCCCTATCTTTATTATTCATTTAAAGGCAATATATAATATATTTTTTTTAAAAGATGACTGGTTATATTATTAAAAAAAATGGAGAAGCCCTAACAGAGAAAAGGAACATGACTTTATCTTAAATCTTGGTCAAAAGTGAGTGTAGCCAGAGGTATAGCAGTGCAGATAGGGCAAATACATGGGGCCTTTTCATTTTTCTTACAGGCTTTGAATATTCATAATGAACTGTGGCATCTGAGAGCAAACATTATGTTTAGAAAAACTATAAAAAAAATACTAACATTTAAAATATTGATCATTTACATCATGATTTTTATTACTACAAATCTCGAGTAGTCGGTAAAGAAGTTGTACACAGAAAACCTGCCCTGGCTTATACTTCTAAGTGTAGCAGTAAACAATGAATGTTTTTGAGCCTTAATCCCACAAAATACCATTCAAACAATGTATTTTTGTTTTGTTTTTTTAAGTATCAACTATTGTTAAATCTCTTGTAATCAGCTAGGCAAAGGATCCATCGTATGTGCCTTTAAGACTAAAATACCTGCTAATCCGGACAAAACAGTGTTATTTAAAGGCAATTTTTGTGGAGACTCTTTATTATGTTTTTGTTATCTTGACTTTCCCTGCGATCTGTTTTGTTCCATCTTTGCTCATAGTAAATGGAATTAATCAAACTCAGATCTATTTTAAATGCATTTGTGAATTTTTACATTTATTTCTTCGCGAAGTTCTACTCAAGATGTATACAAAGTGTGAAAGAGATTGAAGTTGTAGCTTTCTTTTCTATTACCTATTTTTGGTTTACAATATTTTATTTGGTTTACTATATCTTTCTACGTTATGAAACAGTAACTTATTTGGATATGCTACATGTCTGAAATAAACTGATTCATTAATTGCACTGAATTGCATTGATTTGTGTTATTTGTTAACTGTTGTTGTGACAAATACAGTAAAGACAAGTCCAAATTAGTATCCAGTTTACATCAAAATGCCAGAGAAAACATAAATAATTTGAGTTAAAAGAATGTCAATGATTTGGTGGAATCGGTTTCCTCAGTTTGTTTCAGTTGAGTTTACTTTCCAGGTTCTACAATGTGATTGATTAATTGTTATTTTTCCTACCTGCAGAGCGAGCAGGATGAGAACATGATTGAGATGGCTGGAGATGATGTGGATGTGCCCGAGGAGCTTCTGAAGATGGTGGACGAGGACGCCACGGAGGAGGAGGGCAAGGACTCCCTTATGGGCCAGTTCCAGAACCTCCAGAACATGGACATGGACCAACTCAAGGAGAAGGCCTCAGCTACTGTCACCGAGCTGAAGACCAAAGCAGAGGAGAAGTGCTCCGTCATGTAAACGCCTCTATGGTCCAAGAGAGAAGATGTGAAAATCAACAATAAATCAACAATAAACCCTTTAAAGTGTGTGTACTATGAAAGTTCACAATTCCAGAATGGAGGCAACTGGAGCAAAAGTGAGTTAACTTTGGAAAAAAGCAGGATTTGTGGTGAGGGATAGAATAATTTTGAGCATACAATGATACAACTATTGTGGTCATCAACATTTCTGCAAGAACTTGTCCAGTAAAACCTAAAAATCAACAATTTTGTCACCAGCCAAAATGCTAATACTAATTGGTGGATTCAATAAAAATACAATTTGAGGTACATTCACTAATGTTTCCAAACCAGGCTCTGACAGTACCTACATGTAGCAGTATGGCTGTCATTTGTCAGAACCATCTTAATTTGCAGTTAATGTGGTTAATGTTAATCTCTCCATTGAAAATGTATTATGGTCTTGCCTTTAGTTGCTTCCGTTCCGGAATTTATTACTTTCTGTTACAGACTCTGAAAGCGTTGTGGGGTTTAAAGGGGCCCTATCATGTTCATTCGGATTTTTAATGTGAGTTCTGTTGTTTGCTCTTCAAAAACATGTACGTTGAGGCGCTAACTTTCTCTGCTGAAAATGCTTGGTTTTATCCAACTTTGCTGCTACTGAGTTTGCATTGGCTGTAATAGTGAAGAGGGCGAGACCTGCAGGAAGAAATGGGGCCTTGAAGAGAAATGGACCTAATTCATTTGTAAAGCACAGAGAACGTACAGACAGTACAGATGTGAATGACATAATAAGTCCCCTTTAACTGAGGTAACAACTAACACTTGTAAACATGTATTTACACTATGCAGTTTGACAACTTTCTGTTACACAGTGTAACTTTTGTAAATATCCCTTTAACACCAGCAAATCCATCTATTACCATTTTAGTTATAAACATTTTTCATCCCACACAAATAATGCATTTATTAATGAAGTTATATTGAACACTTTCTTGTGTGGTGTATGGGACAGTGTTGTGTCCTGAATGTATGAGTGTGATTATGGCCCAATGTTGACATCTTTCCTTTCTTCAAATCCTCAAAAAAGTCTGAATGTGTACATCCTCCTGCTGTAAAGCTAGACTTTTTGCATGTTGTATGTGTTTCAATTAAATGTTCAATTTTATTTTAGTTTGATTTTCTTTTTTTGAATGATATATCTTTTCAAAGGTCCAGATGGTGTGGTTTATATGAAGATGCACTGATCACCAAGTTCTATTACTGAGAATTGCACACCTTTCAAAGACAAAACACTTATGTACAATGTAATAAAATATTGTTTTCCAAATGTTTGTTTGAAATAATTAAAATTATTTGAAAAATTGTGATTTTGAATATATCATATAATAATATAAAAAAATATTATTGTGGAAGACAAAGACATGATTTGCCTGCTTCAATGATAACACATATGGGTGTTATTTTAATTGGTCATTATCCAAACACCTGCTGGGGCTGATAGAGAGAATCATTAAGTCCTATAGTTGAACATGGACCTGTGTAAATGCCTGTGGATTGGTAAAGTCTCCAGATTAAAGACTAATAGGATCAACAGACTCAAGGCTGACACTGTGCTCTCTCACCATCAGAACAGACGCATACAACTCCACAGATTTTACATAATACATCTCTCTCTAGGTTTTTAAATATTGAAATAGTTTCTCCCAAATGTTTAGCAAATGTGTACCACCCATTGTTTTTTATATCAAAATAAAATATCGAATTACTAACTGTAATGGTGCTGTGACCTTTCTAGCTGTATCCAAGGCCAAGTTACTGAGAAAGAAACCATATCTGTTTGTTTTGTCACAATAAACTTCAAATAAGAAAAAACATCTGTAGTGTTTTACATGTGTGTCTTCATAAAATATATATGTATAAAAAATAATAATAAAACACAGGCAACACAATGATGAAGTGAAGGTCCTACCCCCACCTCTGTCAGTCAAAGCAGCAGGTCACTTGTGTCATTAGGAAAGGCCCAATAGTTCAGGGCTTTTAACTCTTTTGAGGAAAATCACGTAATCCCTTTAAATGAGATTACCTGTGTCTTAGTTTACTCATATCTGACTTTGTTAAGACAGTCTTTCCTCTTTTAGTGAAAATATGTTCAGGAAACTTGTTAAATCACAAAAGATATGATATAATCTCCAAAAATAATAATATAATCTCCAAAAACATGTCTTACCTTCATATTGCAATAAATTCAAATTTTTCAACAACAAATTGTAAAAATAAAGTGAGTATTTTATGTTTTGTGTATTTAAAATCACCACTCAAATATCACCCTTTGGTAAATTACAGATCCGAATGTAAGAAATATATATATTAAGTACAGGGTTTTTGGCTCGTGGTCATTCACAAAATTCACTTGTCATCTGTTTCTAAGAGAAGGCTTCAGTATCTGATTTCAGTTGAATTGGATTTGAAAGAAGACAATTCCACTCTTTTGATTTTCAGTTTGTAAACCCACTGATGTTTATGTGGACCATTGTAGCCTACAACATTAAATTATTAGTAGTACTTAATGGATATTTTAAAATATGTTTTTGTCTATGCATGGTTATATAGCAACATATATTTAGTCTTTGAACATGATTAAGAGTGAAAGGGCTCTGCTGTTCCTTTTGCCAACAATATGCTGAAGCTTTGATGAAATATTCGGCTCCAATCTTCATCTGACAAGAAGCATGTAATGCTGGTTTTACTGTACCTTAATCTGTGGACCTAATCTGCCTCTTTTTCACAGCCTGACATGAACATGACATCTGGAGGAGCAGAGAGATGCTTGAAGATTTATGTAAGTAGGTTTACAGACAATATTGACGGCACACGTGGAGGGAGGGGTTATGGGGCCGCCCGTCTTTATGGGCAATCGTTTAACGCGTTAACCCTAAATCCAGCGGGACGTCCCCTCTCTGACGTCCAGCGGGGGTGCCTCATGAGTAGTGGTCTGACGGCTTTAAAAGCTCTGTCTGGAAGTCTGCATCCTACGAAGAAGACCTTCACTTGTCTCTGAGATTGAACTAAACCTCGTCAATGTGGCTGCTCGGGTCTCCTGCTGCACTGATGGACGAGGACCGTCCCGGGACCGTGTCCACTGTCCACAGCATAGAGGCCATCCTGGGCTTCAGAGAGTCCAGCCCCTACAGCATGATGGACAGAGACACTGAGCGCACTGAGCGCACCGGGACTGTTACTGGAACTCCGACGAAGAACAGAGTCTACTCAGATACTTTTGACAGTGAGTTCACTAAAGGCAGACTATTATGAAGGCTACGGAAACATCAACTTTGTGGTTAATTAGTTATTATTTATTTTTTTCTTACAATGGTGAAATAACTAGGCCTATAGGCCAAACACATGAGGACTTTAAAATTGTGCTTTGCGTATTAACTTAGTTCTTCCACTTTGTTTGACCAGTGTCTTTGGCTGAAGCTTCAGTGTTGACCTGTTCCTCTCTCCGCAGATGTGTGCTGTACCAACACCGTCTCTGAGCTCTCGTGTCCGGACTCTCCGGACAGAGACAAGTCCGATGATGAGAACTCCAAGAAGAAACACAGGCGGAACCGCACTACGTTCACGACCTTCCAGCTTCATGAACTGGAGAGGGCTTTTGAGAAGTCCCACTACCCGGACGTGTACAGCCGAGAGGAGCTGGCCCTGAAGGTCAACCTGCCAGAGGTCCGCGTGCAGGTACCATGCAGTTGGCTTCATTTACTTTAACAGAGCCCCTCTCAAACATGTAGACCTAAGGAACATGGAACGAATGTAGCCTACAAACAAAAAAGACATGAAACCAAGTCTCCCTTCATGATATTTTACTGAGAACAAATGGGCCTATATATATAATCGTCTGTGTTAGGAGTGGACAAGAAATACATTTAAAAAATATGTAGCCTATTTAAAATTCATTATTTATAAATATTTATTGTTTATTTTATTAGGCTAACGATTCTAATTAACATAAATCTAAAAGTGATTTGATTTATGTATAATAATTGGCTTGTTTTTTTCTCATTAGGTGTGGTTTCAGAACAGACGTGCGAAGTGGCGTCGTCAGGAAAAGCTTGAAGTGAGTTGTATTAAACTCCAGGACAGCTCTCCCTCTCTGCTGTCGCTCAGTCGATCGCCCTCTCACCCACTGGGCTCTGGTCTACACTCTGGTCTACACTCTGGTCTACACTCTGGACTACAGTCTGGACTACACACTGGACTTCAGCTGGACTCCTGGTTGAGCTCCTCCATCAGCTCCTCCACCTCCCTGCAGTCTCTCCCAGGCTTCATCAGTGCATCACAGGGACTTCCATCTCCTCCCTCCTCCATATCATCATCTACTCTAGCAGCACCCTTCATCAGCCCCCCCACCCTGGGACACAGCACCCACCTGCCCCTCATGGGATCTGTGTGCACCCCTGTGACGTACCAGTGTTCAGTGGACCCTCGGAACTCCAGCATCGCTTCACTGAGGATGAGAGCCAAAGAACATGTCCAGTCTATGGGGAAGTCCTGGTGATGTTTGAGTGAAGGACACACTGACTGTCACAACACTGCAGTTTGGTTCTTTTGTCATTACCTTGTACACTTACTCCAAACCTTTCCATTTCAGTATCATCACTTTTAGGCTCTTGTAATATACTGTGTAGGCCTATTAGGGATAAGGCTTCAATCCAATTGTATGAAAGCTGTATCAGCTGTAAAAAATAAACATGTTATGAAAATGTACAGCATAATTGACTCAACACTTTATGTCTATATCTAAAAATAGTGTTGTTTTATATTACTGTAAACAAGAGATTTGGGATTGTACCTTTAACTTAAGGAGTTCCACTGTTTATTTATTGCTTATATCAGAGGATAATTTAGTGTGATCAGTGCAGAAAATCCAATGTTCACCGTGCAAACATAAAAATCAAAATGTACCTTATCAATACTTAAAAATATTTAAAACATAATTTAGAAAATAGGCCCCGTTTTACTCAATATAATAAATAAGATTAGGCCAATATAGACCTAATTTTATTTATTAGTTTACTAATTAACTAAAATTTACCAATTAACTAATTTCAATATATTTCAGCAGATAAAAAACATATTAATAATTATTATTACCATTATACTGTTGTGATTAATGGTTTAAATCTTGCACTTCCTCTCAGTATTTTAACTAATGAGTCTTAAGCCACTTATTTCCAACTCATTACCTTTAGTAAACTTCGTCCCATTGCTGCCTAGATTAGTCCCACAATGACCCACAAAGACACGGTGAAAGTGGCTGGAACTCTATTGTAGCTCTATTGTTCACTGATCCGCCGTAACAAATGTACAACAAGACGGAAACGTTTCTGCTTAAGAAAAGGTGCGTGTAGCCAACTTGTTTCAATTAGCATGTTGTATTGTAGGTTGTGTATCCCACTGGTAAGGGACAAGGCGCTGATGGTGTGTGTATGTGTGCGCACATATGTGTGCGTGTGTATGTGTGTGCGTGCGTGAATCCTGTAGATTACAGAAGTGAAGGCATCACTGAAGATGGCAGTCCTTTATTATACACATGATCTACCTCGTGAGGATAAACAAATGTAAATACAGTTTACTGAGACCTCCTCGCCCCCTTGTGGTGGAAGAGCTTCACTGATTCTCCGGTTGGACCGGAATTTTAAGAATTTAGCTTTATTTTCCGTACACTGTTTAAATCACCTGAGGTCTCTTATTGTATTGATAAAATGATGAACAAACTTTAGCATATTGCCGTTACAGTTAAATGAAATAAATAATGTAGATTTACAACTTCAGATGTAGTCATTCTGTTTGAGTTTCAGAGCCAGAAGAAAGAGTTCAGTGATCTAAAGCAAACAGAAAACATACAATCAGGTCAACAGTACGTGACTGTAGATAGAGACAGAGAAACTTTTACCTCTCGGAGATATTTGTCTCTGTCTTCTCGCCTCCACCTGTCGCGCAGTGGAGCCTGGCTGTGTGCGCTCGAGGCGGTCATCTGTTTGGGGCTTTTCCGCTGCATCAGACGCGCGTGTCGCTGCAGCTGTCCGGGCTCTGCCGCGTGTGCGTCTCTGAGAGTGTGCTGCAGAGCCGTAAAACTACTGATGCTCTTCTTCCCCATCAAATGACCTGAGAGTTATGTACAAACTTCACTCACACCATCCCATCCACAATAACAACATAATGTGGAACAGTAACAGACTCTGCTATATGAAGGATACAAAGTTACTATGTTGGCTATTTGAAAAAAGTGCGAGTAGTCTATACAAATAAACACTACAATGTTTTCGTATATAATAACATCATATCTAAAAATCACAAATTGCTTTTACGCGCGCGTAATTATCGCTTTCACGCATAAAGTGCGTAAAAGCATAAAAAACTTACCTACAGCCCAGTGGTTGCCGCGTGGATACATTTTACCAGCAACAGGTAGCGGAATTTCTGAAGAGTGCAAAAAACAGGATATTGTTGCCAGAATAATAAAAAGTGAAATAAATGACCTGGAGGTCCAAATGGACCATAAGCACAAGCCGCTCATGACTTTTCAGAGACAAGAGCCTAAGAGTAATCCACGTATTCCGTTAATAAGAACTTTAGAAAACCTCCATCACAGTCGAGTCCTTAAATACACATGTTGACTTTCTGCGGAGAAGTCCTGCTCTCAGTGCGTTTGATAGAAATGTATACGGGCAAAGTTAACTGCCCCTCCTGACAGAGCTGTACGTCAGCGGGGATTTTAAAAGTAGCCTGGTGCATGTGCACGATGACAAATGAGCAGGCTGTAATTATCATTGGCCTATATTGAGATGTGTGTTGATTGCAAGACGTGTCAGCGTCATTTCATGATCTCAGTGATCTCAGTAATTGCTTAAAATGGACTGTGGCCAATAATGGACCCTAGACCTCTCACTAAGGTCAATGTGCAATCACTGCAATAAAACAAATCAAATCAAACAAACGAACTATGTCACATATACAATTAGGCTATGTGATATATGATTTAAGCACCAGGACTGAATGGCCACAATATGAGAAAGAGCTCCCAGAACATTATTCAAAATGTAGAATAATGTAAATGTGAAATGGCAAACATGACACAGAAATTAGTGTTAGCTAATAATTAAGCATTGAAAAAAAATACAAAATCAAATATGAATGTAGGCTATATTTAACCTTAAGGGATAATAGTCGAAACTCACACTGGTGAATTTACTACTGTTTGTACTAAAACATGTTTAGTGTAATTGAAATGAATAAAGATGACCATATATCAACAGAATGAAGTATATAAATAATATTAAGAGTTGTGCTGCATACCAGCTGCTACACTATTTACCATGGGACAATGCATATGTCAGTGTTCTCTGCAATGCACATGCTTTATTTGTAGACTGTATTGGATGTGTTCAGAATTATGGAAAAGTCAACAATACAAATTTGGTAATGCAGTTGGTCCCTACGACTTATATTAATTATTAATATTGACATCCAGATTACATATATACTCAGTGACAGATAAGGACACACACATATGCTTCTAAGTGGGTGTGTGCAGCTAACATTTAGTGTTGAAAAGGTTACATCTGTGCTCCAGTCACATCCTTTTTGTTTTTGTGTGTGTGGGATCCTCCAGTGGCTAACAGCAAGTATGTGACTATCCTCAAGCATGACCTTAAACAAAGCAGAGTGAGTCACCTATAACTAGTAATGATCCAGCCCAGACCTGCCATTTTAAATATATGTTTAGAAACATCACTAAGTATAACCTGAAACAACTAAACAAAGCACACTGTACATTCACCACACAACGCATGGTGGTTAAAGTAAAAGTCTCTTTACATAAATAACTACTACACATAATCACTTCCAGTCATTAGCCACCAATTCTGCTGAGATACTCCAGTTTTATCACATGTTTTGATGTGATTATCAGGTTCTATGACGTGAGACAAGAAAACTAGTTATTAAATCCTAATATCTAGGACCATTGAAAGTGTCTCTAGGTCACAGCATGTTCAAAGAAAGTCTGTAATCAGTGGAGCACTTAATAATCAGTCTCACAAACAGCCACTTACTTCTGATTGCTGACCCTTGAGCACTGGCAATAAACAACGGTTCAACTAAATCGAATCTGATGGTTACCTCCGCCAAGGGGGCAATGTTTTGGGGTGTTTTTTTTGTATGTTTCAACTTCATGCAAAAACTACTGAACTGATTTGGATTACATTTACAGGGAAGGGATTGACACAACGAACACTTAATGCAAGCTTGGGAGTGATCCGGATCACCATCTGGATCTAGGATTTTTTTTTTTAAGAATTGGTCCAACAAACTGAATCAAAACACAGTCACTGCAGAGTCCCCTTCCCCATCCTCCTCACAATAAGCGCACAGCAACAGTGTATAACATTTCAATGACATGTTTCATTAGTGATGTTTATGGTTTTGGTAACTTCTGTATGAAGATGATCTGAATGACTTTGAATTGACTCACACATTGTTCAAATGATACCAGCAAACACATTCTAATGTCCCGTTTTCAAAATAA
>JAVQKG010256195.1:0-10295 GCA_036025885.1 Hypseleotris bucephala
CACAAAAAATATTTAATACTAAAAAATACTAACTCAATTGTCAATGTGAACAAAAATATTTGTTGGTATAACTTTTGGATAACAAAATTTGCATCACTTTTTAAGGAAATCTTATCAATTTTTACAGTGCACATTAAGTGGGCTGGATTTTAATAGAGACAGTTAAGTGGTGATAAAACCAAGCAATTTACATTTAAAATGCACTGACGATATAGTTTATGATGAAAGACGTTTTTCAATTATGCTGATGAGACCAGGCACTTTCACCTTCCACCCCAATGTGTCATTAGAGAATACAATATGTACCAAAACATCTTCTGAGGACAGGAGTGACATTTAAAACCAATAAAAACAACACCACAGTACCTCTTAGGACATTATCTGACTCACTATATCATTATAGTCTTTGTTTTGGTCATAGTCATAGTTTATATATTAGGATGGTGACAACATAATGACAGGTATTCATTTTGAGTCTATAGTGAGGTAGTTGTTGACAAGTGGGCGGGTGAGTCATTGGTTGAGCAGCACTTCAGACAGGCCTTTGCATTTGGAGCACACAACACAATTAATAATTGCTCTTTCTTATGAGATAATACAGTTTGATCGAAAACTAATCAAGGTATCCAGATCAGGATATCCAAAAATGGTCAGTGATATGCTAAATAAACTACATTCAATTCCTCAATGTTAAGGCTATGCTAAGGTTTTTTTATGGAACCATAATTATGTTTAAATTGCAGAACACAATAGTTTGTAATTCTAAGATGTATTCACAATTCATCATAACCCTTTCTTCTGGAATGAGGGTTGTAACATTTTAACTGAATTTCTTAATAATAACTAAATTTACAAATGAACTCAGATATAAAATTTCAATATTATTATATTTTTTGTCTTCTAAAGGTCAACATCAATGTTGCTTGGTTTAAGATGGCATGGTTAAAAGAGTTTCATGCCAAGGCTACATTGAACCGTTAAGTGTGTGAACTGCAGGCTTTTCTCTATTAACTGCTCTTCCCTGTTCTGTCAAGTTGAGGTTAGCTCAGAAAACAGCTCTACCCTCAGAGCAGACACTTTTCCGGTTACAACCTCAAGTGCAGAATAAAAGTCAGAGAGATAAGTAGGACAAGCTCGTAAGACACCCAGCGTGCAACATATATAAATCGAGGGAGGGGATAAACAAACAGGAAGTGTCTATGAGAGACACAAAGTTAACCACCTGTTTCCTCACATGCACTGAGCATGTTAAGACCTCACAGCGTTTCAATGGAGTCAGGTTTTTCATGTGCAACAGAAGAGCAGCCACCAGCGCTGCCAGCCAAACAGCACAGGTAAGAGCAATAATATATGTGTATTATGTCCAAAGAAGAATTTGATATTGATGCTACAGTTTTTGTACACAGCCACAGAAGATTTTCGTACCAAGGTTCAAGTGTAGGTTCGGACAGTGTTCTGCTCAGCCCTGTGGGACAACAGACCGACAACTTCTCCTTCAATGACGTCTTCTCTGAACCTGCTGATTGTCATGCGGCCTCATGCCCCATTCACCAAGGCTTAGGTATATGTGTACTGTTAAAACATTTACTAAGAATAAAAACTGATTTGACCTTTGATAGACAACTTGTTGGGAAAAACACATTTGATTAGGTTCCCAGGAACTGAAGAGAGGAAGTAAACCTTGAAACCTTTATTTCCAAATGTCAAACTGTATAGTTTCTATTACCATAGTGTTCTTTTTGGTTTGTTTGCTGTAGATCATGTGAAACACCAAGCGAGATGCCTCTCGGATGGCACACCGCCGCCTGTCCCAAAGAAAAGACTGGCCCGTACCTTCTCCCTGCCTGCTCCCCATGTCCCTCCATTATCTCCTCTGGTTTCTCAACCTCTGCTACAGAGGCACCCTCACAACTTTGACAACCCTCTGTACATGCTTGCACCCATACAAGACACATACTTCAGTCAGGAGGCTTCGGTGTTTGGAGCTGCCAGGGATAGACCTGCACTGCCCCTGTCAGAGCTCTGCTTTGACACTCCAGATGAACATTTGTCAGGTTTCTTTGGTAGCTTTGAGGACCAGGCTGCAGTTTCTGAGTCCATTCAGCAATGCCACCTCCTCTGTCTTAGAGATATGGCAAAAAACATAGAGGCCAGACTCCTGCTGCAAGTAGAGACCACTGAAAAGCCTGTCAGTTCATATCAGCCGCAGGATTTCCTGTTGGATGAAGGCAGCGAGCCAAAGAAAGTTGGAGGAAAAGTCTACTATAGTGTGCACAGCCCCAAGTTCTTAGGACGAAGACTTGGACTAAGGGTAATCTTGCAGTTCTGTTTTATGCACATTAAATTAGTCCTCAGTATTGAATGCATTTCCCCATGATTCAAAAGTACAAAGATTGTTATCTGTGGCACTGTGGTGGCAATACTTCCTCTTTCTGTCATCAGGTGTTAAAGTTTTATCTCACAAAGCATCAGTTTCAAAATTACACTTTTGAACAATTCTTTTGTTTTTCTAAACTTGTTTATTTATTTACTTGTTTTTAGATATGCAAGGAAACAGACAAGCCTTCAACTTACAACAAAACCCAGAAACAACATGTTCATGTGCAAAATATTGTTGCTCATTTTCAACTTTCCTCAAGAGAAAAAAGTCAGGATCCCACTTTCGTTTTCAACAGTGGCTGTACTGCCGCTACATCGCCACCAGGAGGCAGTGGTGAGTATGCCAATTACTCTGGAAATAGGCTGGTGTGCACAGTTCAGCATCTGCTTTGGAAAGGGCACTGTGTGAGCATAGAGAGAGACCTCCCACTGGCCACGCTGGAGGACTTTGTTCAAGAGAGCAGCTCTCTCCAAAACACAGACTGTCTGCTGTATGACAAACAGGTTTGTTTATTGATCCTGCAAATACTAATAGGCACACAACATGTTTCCAACAGTAGTGCATATGCTCCAGAGCTCAAAGCAAGGGAGATACTGTTAGTGTGGCCAGGCATAGAGAGTGCAACGGGTAGACAAGAGTCTTCTAGAATAAAAGAAGAATTAAAAATGAATACAGTGGACCAGGAAGATGTAGCAAAAAAGGGACATGTACAGATTTTGTGGAAGACTCTAGGTTGCCCCCGTGTGGTGATCACCTCCCAGAAGTCTTCACCTCAGTCCTATGTTTCCTTCAAAACCCAGATTTCAGCTTTAATTCACTACTGCGTAAATGCACAGGAGGGTCTGGCAGCTCTATACATGTCCATGTACCGAAGAAGTCTGCTGTATCTGGCCTCACAACTTCATAAAGACAACAGTGGTCTTGACATAAACAACATGGTGAGCTTCCTTCAGGTGATAGTCTTTGGTCCAAATGTCCCCCTGTGTCTCAATAGTTGTCCTGGGACATCCGCTGTACACAACTGGCTCACTGTCAAGAGAGCCCTGCTAGTGATGAAGCTGGCAGAGAAAGGATTGGATCGAAGTCTAGACTGGGAGGACTGTCTATGTATGCAGTACTTATCATTCATAGAACCGGAGACTGTGATCAGTGCAGCTAGTCAGTTTGAATCTGGATTATTTAATCTCAATTAAATCCTAATGGAGAATGAACACAAAATCTGCATTCAAGTAAAAAAAGTAAATTAGTATTACTTTGATAAATGTACTTTGTGAAGTCACACTGAACTGGAACAATGTACAGTATTTCAATGCAAAATGTAATATTTTGTATATACCTGAGACAGCATAATTATCGGACTTCTTTTGTCTTTAACCCTTCATGTAGTACTCATCTATGCACACAAAATAAACGAGCTTATTCATGGGAACTTGTCTTGAACCTTTTTTTCTAAATTATCTGAATCACCTGAATTTACTACAATCCAATTAGAATGCCGACCTAATCTCTGCCTTCACCATGTTATCCAACATCTATTGGAAGACTATGGAATAGGGCAATAGGGCTTAAAAAGGTACACTCTTAAATAGCCTATATGAACAGATAATCCAAGACACTGTTATTAGGGGAGCACTTTATTAAGTACAGTTACAACATGCAGATCTCTATCAAGTGAATCAAAATAAATGAAACTCATGCACACATTTTAAAAAAAGATAAGTCAATATAAACAGGCAAATTAATGTAGATATACTATGAGACATCTAGTAGTAGGTTAAGATGAAGTGAACTTTTAATCATAAATATTACACTGTAAAGGATGTAAAAGAACAGCACTACACATTGCGGAAAGTGATACAGTGGTGAGGACACGTTGCCCAGATATTATACGAGGCCTTGCTTTACATTCCTGGTATATTAACATCTTACCCTAGTGCAAATATCATTAAAACACAGCACATGGGAGGCAAAGGTTACACACACAAACCTGGAAACCTCAACCATACTGAATTTAAGATTATGCCCATTTTCAAAACTTAGAAAAGATGTGCGGCTATGGATCAAAGTAAGAGCAAACACTAAGTAATTACGCAGCGCCATTTAATCGTCGTCGGAGGAATCTCGCTCAATGCTGTAAGCCATGAAGAAAGCGTCAGGGCGGGGGGGAACGAGGGAATGACCCGGCCTCACAATCTCAAAGCCCAGGAAACTGAAGGTTCGCAAGAGGGATGCTGTAAAGAAGGTTAGAATAGTAATGACGCTTTGTAGATGAGTGTAACTTGAATAATGGTTGACTTTCAACACACACAAAAACAGTGAACACCTACCTCTGTCATCACGATTCTTGTGAAAACAGATAAACACGTGATCAGCCTGCAGTTGTTCTTCAGCAAATTCCAGCAGAAGAGCAAACCTGTTGAGACAGAGCCAGAGAAATTAGTGAAAAAGACTAGATACAACATTAGCAACATGTTGTATCTACATGTTTATTATAACCTCAGTTATGCAGGTTATAATAAACAATATCCCAGTTGAAGCAATCTTGAATACACACAGACAGAACAACAGCACTAATCCAACCATGGAACTTTTTAATGCAATGAAAAGCAGATTAAAATTTGCAGACTGACCCGTCTTTGCTGCCCTCAGGCAAAGCTCCAGGAGGAATTTCAACATAGAGATTTCTTCCCTTCAGCGCTGCCCTCCATATGCTGTGCTTGCCTTCTGAGCGCCGGGGCTCAAAAAGCAAGAAGCGTACTCTGCTGTTGGCAGGAGGTGACTCCTCAAGAACTAGCAACTGAGCATCCTAGAGAAGAGAATTTTAAAAAGTCAAGATGCAGCCATAAGAAAAAAAAAAATCACTGCATAGCATTTTTTACAGAATGACGATCTGTAAAAACTATGTGGCTTTAAACCATGTGACTAAAGGTTGCAGCTTAGAACAGGAAACCAAATGCCTGAACATGTGACACAGTATACACAAGTATATCAAGTTCGCCTAATAAAGATGTAGTGTGTCTGTGTCACTTGAGGCAATGGCAACGGCAACGTTTGAAACAAGCTCATCCATCAGACTGGAAAAGGTCAGCATGTTGTGTTAAATTTCAATATGGAACATGCATCATAGCCTGGGACATCCTGGTTATCAAAGAGGATTATTTGAAAACTTAGTATGTCCTGAAAATGAATGACTGTTGTGTCTGGTAAACCCTCCCTGAAATAGTTCCTCACTGCAACCCTATATTGATTTATTTATATTACTGTAAATAAATCAAACGTAGAGGTTAAATAATACTTTGAGATGCAACTTACAGAGTAAAATATCTTAGCTGAAAGATTGCGATCCCGCTGATCATTCCCTCGCCCACCTGGGATCTTCAGGGGTGGGAGAGGGGCATCAGGAGCACCACAGAGGCCCTGGACACGGGTTACTGCAACAGTGAGAGCACCTCCGGGGAGTGGAGATACTGTAGAGAAAACAGACACAAGAGCCATATATAAATGTGATCTATCACCATACTGTCTAGATAACATGAGCCAATATCGCAATACAAGCACCAGGTTAGTTAAACATTACCCTGTTGAATAATTCATCTTCAAGCAACAGTAAAAGATTTGCTAGAACTACATTTTTGAAAACCAATAAGACAAACATTAAATGAATAACTTTTACATGCAAATGTTTTAAGACATTAAAAAACAAATAGTTTTCATATTTGATCTTATTTAAAGCATGTCACAAACTCGGTGCTGAAAGCTGCTACAGAAACCAGTCTTGTTAGTATAATCTTTAGCCTATATCCTTCCTGTTCAACCACTGTGTTTTATCAGGGGAACAAATAGCAGTTTACTGGGGAAGATCAGCAATTTATATTCAGATGCCAAAGTGCTTTATAGGATTAGCCTGGCTCTTTTCGGCAGATGTCAGTGTGCATAGCTGCAGACATTTTCAGCGTTCAGTTTAAGCCTATTCTCAGAACACCTGCTGGGGAAAAAATCCATTAGACAAGAACACTTGCACTTACGCAAGTGCCACTGTTGTACTATATGCGGAACATATGTGCAAAACCAAACAAGAACTATTGTTTCTAGATATTATAATGGTAAAAGTAATATTTCTGTTACTTCTGTGCACTCTAACGACAAACAGTAAATTAAAATACCAATCAACCAAAATTAACTTTTCAACCTTTAGAACAAAATATTTAAAGAGCAACTAGTTTAACTGAATCATCTTCAGGCAATGGACACTCAGGTTGCCTCGGTTAAAAAAACCATCTGCTGATGTACTCACATGAGCGATGAGACTTGAATTGCGCAAGAGTAGCCTGTCATGAATCAATAACTTATAACACGAAGATGGTTTGGTTATGTTAAAGAAAAGCAAGGCAAAAGATGTACAAGAATACCCTGGCTCGTCCAGAAAAAGCCTGTAGAGTAAGCGAATGTGAGCACCTGCTGCTATTGTAAATACAGACAGATTTCTGTCACAAAAAGAGGGCAACGTATGTTTTATGCAGCCATGTTTGACTAGAGCATGTATACATCGAAAGAAAACCTCCAGGGTACAATATGTCAACACACATCTCAAAATGCCCCATGCCTCCCCCTTTACAGAGCAGTGGAAATTTCCAACGAGTGCTCTGAACACTACAGGATAAGACAAACAGTCTAAACCAAGCGCTGTCAAGACACGACTAGGTTAGGTTTAAAAATATCCAGGCCAAATGAGTTGGTGTTAATCAGACTTATGACCTATATCTATATGTTATCCAAACCTCACACCTTTTAGTAGGTTGCAATGTTCTCCTTATATAATGCTGGTAAAAAATAAAAACAAAACAAGCCAAAAGTCAATTGTAATTTAAAGATACTAGATTTAGAGCCAATTCAGATAAACAAAATAACAAAGAAATCAGTACTTGTTTTTAAAAGATGAAGCGATTTGTAAAATGTATTAGAGCCAGCTACCAAATACGCCTTAGATTCATTCACCCATAGGCGGTACTTTTAATAGATCCATATAAGGCTAGTCATATAATCATACTGAAAGCTAGCGGTTAACTGTAATTTTACATTTACAATGACCGTGGTTGAAGCAATGGTTGAAACGATTTCGTTCTATGTGCGCTAGCTAGTTTGGTCAAATGAGAAAGCTCTAAATAAGACGTTTAGCTTTTAATAACCCCAGAATCGTATTGTGTTTAAAATGTCAATTTAACAAAAAATAACTCATTGACGCATCCACTTTCCGTTTAACACGTTAGCTCTATTGTTGCTAGCTGCAGAACGACGCACTATTGACAATGATATGGCCAACATTATGTAATCGAACATGTCGTATTTGTGTTACATCTAACACTGGTGTCAATTCGGGAAATTGATTAATGTATTTAATTGGTATGTACTGTCCAATACAATGCTGTAAATGTAATTAGGAAGCCCCAATCGAAAATAGACCTGTTATGTAAACAAGATCATTGAAGACAAGCGCTAGCTATTCCAGGAAATAGACTATGCTAACTAGGCCGCGGCTTTTAAACTTAGCTTAGCATGCTAATACCAATCAACAGCTCCAACCACATACCTTTCACTTTCTGGTTTATTACTGGTCTGCTCCATCACAGGCATCTCGGGTAAATTTCTCTCTTTTTCTCTAACAAAACAATGACTATTCAAAATCGTCTGTAGGTTGGATTTAACCATCCGGCCAGCGTCCGTAGCAGATGCTCGCTCGGTCCTCTCCTCGTCGCCTTGTGTTGGGGCAGAGCACGGGCAGGCTGCAGTATTTGACACAGGGGAGTGTCCTGTTCATAGACACACCCACTGACGTATCACTCTAACAAGATGACGCACTTAATCACTGATCAGTCCTGTATTGATGAGGGATATCAGCTCAAAATACTGCCTTTCTTTTATAACTCACGACCTTGACACACTTGTTGTACAGGGGACACTGCATGAATATGTTCTGTATACCCATGTTACATTTAGTGAGGCAAGTTCACAGTAGGCTATCTATTATGTTTTTGTACATGTATTCCAAAGGGGAGACACTCTTTACCACAATAATTTAGATTAGAATTAATATAATAGACAGGCTCATGGTTTGGTGTCAGCAAATAATAACATGTAACATGATATATAAGAAAAAGAAAGCCACATTGCTTGTTTAGTGAAATTACAAATTTACAATCACAACATGTAGGTTATTTATGACATGTGTCAGGCATCACCCCTCGAATACAGTAAGCCTACACTGATTTTTGTTTTTTTCAACTGTTCCATCTGCCCCTGTCAGTCACCAGGCTGAGTGCATGGTGTGGAGAGAGACCTACAGTAGCCTATAACACCCTCTTCTTCTGTGGCTGTAGGAGGCAGCGATTAACAGCAACACCACATTAACTGAAACATTTATAGAGTCAGGTAAGTGTTTTAAGCATTCCTTCTTGGGTTGACTGAAACTACCTCTAGTTTTTGACATGATGCTCAAAACTGCAGTCTATTTTAGCTTCTTCTCAGTCCATGACTATGACATACATTTGAGAGTGCATCCAGCATGCCCCATAGAAACAGCTTGCACGTCATTTGTAGGCTGTAACTTTGCCATAAATCTCATCTTACAGTATCCTAGGATCACAAGAAGCACTGGAAATACAATAAGTATGATACACATGTCCTTTAATTATGAAAGTATTTTATCTTTTTATTACCAAGCACACTTCATTCATTTGACATATTGTCTATTTTCAGTGTCATATGAGCGGATTCTGTCAATCACTGACTTAAGTGAGGTCCAAAATCCATGGAAAGGATTCAGTATGAACCGGTGCCTGGTGTTGGCACTGGTTGTCTTGCTTGTGAGCTCAGGGGTCAGTGAATTGCATGGTAAGGACTTTAAAATCTATTCATAATTACAACAGAAATGAGTGAACAAATGCAAATGTACAGGTTTATAAATACTAAACTGTTACCAACTCTCCAACTGCATTTTCACAGAAGCTGTAGATTATGTTGTTGAGGAGACGGGTATTATGTCTTTTATTGGAAGTCTGCAGGATGGTTCTATATTGCAGGTATTGACATGGTATTGTTAAATAATTTTATATAGGTTGTAAAAATGAGTCAAATAGTCAAATTTTCTCTTTCCTGTGAATCATTTACACCTGACACTTATTTAGAAATACTTTTGATTTGCCCTATCTAACTACATTTTTGTAATTCCAGTTCTCCTTATGGGACAGTGTCAAGGGATGGTGGGGAGCTGAAGAAGTGGGAGCCATAAGAAGAAGAAAAAAGCCAATGGGCAACAAAGCAATCCTGAAACCCAAAGCTAAACCTTGATGCATGAAAATCTAACATGATTGTTAAGCTTAAAATATTTCAACTCACGCCATAAAAGGCATTTATCATATATAAACATTTATCTATTTAATAGGCCTGGTATATACTATGTGACTGTTGTCATAACTTAGCTATGAAGTTTCTATGCAATTCTGTGTAAATCATTTACAGTTGCAACAATGGATATACAGTAAATACAATATAATGTGTGGTGTAAATCATTCAATGAAATAAATGTTTGTCCATTAACCCTTTCAGACTCTGCGTCCATTAGAATGGACATAAAATATTTTGGACTCTAAACCAATAAAAATGCTGGGATTTACTGTTTTCACTAATGCTGATCATAGATTGGGTCCTTTTTAACAATTAAGAATGTACTTTTAGTTTGCTCTGAGAAACTGTCAGACATCACAGAAGAGAAGTGGTTTTGTGGTCCAGAGGGTCCAGTTAAGGAGGTGTAGGCACCGGTTTTCAATCAGAATGATAGATTTATGTTTTTCCTAGCCAAATAAATTTGGTCTTAGTATAATTTTAACTCTGAAAAGATATAATATTTAAAGTTATTTTG
>JAVQKG010256236.1:0-10400 GCA_036025885.1 Hypseleotris bucephala
TGATCCGGGCTTTCGTTTTTGAGTTATCGCGGTCACACGGCCAATCTGCGGACGCGGACGCGGACGGACATGAAACCATAATATCGCCGAACGCATTGCGTTCCGCCGATATAATTACTTGATGGATGTTAAATTAAAGTGTGAAATATTGTTCTGCTCAGAAACAATCATCATGGGGGTGGGTTATCTTTACAATAATTCACTGAATTGTTGCCAAACTTTAAATGTTTACATTTGCTTTGCTGTTGGATGTGATATATTGATACATTGATATAATCACCCATGATGAAGTTGTATCGTGGCTAAATTGACATCGTGATAATATTGTGATTAATATGCTGGATATTTACTGTTACACGGCACACTTTTATTTATAAAAGTATTGTATTTTAAATTAAGTTTGAGCAGTTTAAAAGATTCTCAACATTACCAGAAGTCTTTTTTGTGATCAGTTTGACTTTATTTTTTATATTTATTCTGTTACATTAGCAGATAATATTGGTATATATTGATTGTGGCTCATAAGTAACAATATCATGGTAGTGTTTGAGATATTGCCAAATATTGTATCGCCAGTCCACTGTATCAATACAAATCGTATTGTGAGAAAAGTTTCGATTTACACTCCTACTCATTAGTGTGTTTCTCTCCCCTCAGATCCCTTCCCTCTGATTGGAGAAGGGGTTAACTCAGCCTTCCTGCTGCTGTCAATCAGTGGCCTTGGGATTTTACTCCTGATTTCTGCAGCTGTCTTCATCATTACCCGCAGGTACACACACCCACACTCTCATTATGACTACACACCTATAGACTTTCTCCCATTGAACATGTCTGAGCAAACATTGTTTCAATAATATACATTTCTTCTTCTGCTGAGCTGCCATTGTGCATCTAAATAATGTGTGTGTTACCTGAAGCTTTTAAAGGGGATCATAGTGGAGACAGTGCTAATCCCTTTGTCCCTGACTTGTCATTACTGTCTCTTCAGCAGCAAGGCTTGTGTGTCCGCTCCCACAGACACACACACACACATAAATGCACACACTCAGACATACACAAGTATTCACACACACCTGCTCAACCACAAATGTGTTTGTGACAGTTTCTTTGTTTAATGGAAAACACCTTTTATCTCGTGCTACCTGAGGCCTGGCCCCTCCCCCTGCACTTCCCTCAGAGCTTTCATCTGCTCGCCGGTCTATCCTCCTCTGTTGTCATTGTCGTTACTTTGAATTACGGCAAATCCTGGAAAACCCACTGAAAGAAATACAAAAACAATCTGAGTATAAAACAATGTGTGTGGCCAATTATAGGCTCAGTTAAACATAAAATCCCAACGAATCCAAAAAGTGAAAAGAAATGATTGAGTTTGTATTCCTTTGTACAGGCGTCAGTTAAACCTCCTGCTATTGTGTTTCAACAGGAGGAGCAAATACAGTAAAACCAAGCAGGAATCGGAGGAAGAGAAACATCTCAATCCAGGTAAACATTGAAACTCTTTTTTTTTTACTGCCCCGAACATTTGCATAACATAAAGTACAGTACAGTGTTATACAACCACATAATATTTCTGACTATTCCTCCTACCTATCGTTCTGTTTTTCAGGAGTCAAAATCTACATAGACCCATTCACCTACGAAGATCCCGACCAGGCTATCCACGAGTTTGCCAAAGAGATCGATGTCAGCAGTATTCACATCGAGAGGGTTATTGGCATGGGTAAGCCAGGCGTCGGTGCACAAACCCACTCACACATGCTAGCTAACTTCTTGGCGCCTGACACTGATGTACTCTTTGTGTGTGTGTAGGAGAGTTTGGAGAGGTGTGCAGTGGACGGCTACGTTTGCAAGGGAAGAGAGAGATCTATGTTGCTATCAAGAGTCTTAAAGCGGGGTACTCGGACAAGCAGAGGCGGGACTTCCTGGCAGAGGCGTCAATCATGGGACAGTTTGACCATCCCAACATCATCAGACTGGAAGGGGTTGTCACCAGATGTAAGTTTAATTAATTTAAGAAGAAGAACGAGGCTGAAAAGTTTGTTTGGTTCATATTGCCATTGTGTCCTTTGCCAAGACACTTTATGCTTATGTAAGAATGTGTTTGTCTTATTGTGGTTGTGAGATATGTATGAATTATTTTTTTTTATCTATTTTAGGTAAGCCATTAATGATAATCACAGAATACATGGAAAATGGTTCACTGGATGCTTTTCTCCGGGTAAGCCAGTGTTTCATGCCCTCTTCTTTGGATATGCATATGTCATTGTTCTTGTCTTTCTAACTCTACTGTTATTCTCCAGAAACATGATGGACAGTTCACAGTGATCCAGCTGGTGGGCATGCTGCGTGGTATCGCCTCTGGGATGAAGTACCTCTCAGACATGAGCTACGTCCACAGAGACCTGGCTGCTCGGAACATCCTGGTCAACAGTAACCTGGTCTGTAAAGTGTCTGACTTTGGACTCAGTCGAGTTCTGGAGGATGACCCCACAACGGCCTACACCACCAGGGTAAGGCTGCAGTTCATTCTTTGTTCTGGTTATTGATTAGTAAAAGGGAAAACAATTCACTAATGTAAAGTTTTATGATGCAAATTAAGCATTCTTTAGTTAAATTGATTTTCTATTTGCATATACTGTACTTATTGTGTCTCAGTAAAATGTTTAAGGAGCAAACAGCCTCTGAATCTCGCAATTGACCACTGCATGAAAAAATATGTTTGGTAGTATATAAATGCACGTGTCTTCCAAAAATGGAAAATACACTTAGGAAGCACTTTTACTAATTTTACACATTGTAGTGTAAGTGTAGGACCCATGTCTTGTTAATTAGCTACATTGGTCATTACATCTTCTTGTTAACAGGATCAATAAATGTGATTATTGATGAGGTCTTGTTTGTGTTTTAGGAGGCCACTGGGACCTATCTGTCTCCCGGAGGGAAGATCCCAATTAGATGGACGGCCCCTGAAGCCATTGCTTACAGGAAGTTCTCAACAGCTAGTGACGTGTGGAGTTATGGCATTGTCATGTGGGAGGTGGTTTCTTATGGAGAAAGACCCTACTGGGACATGAACAACCAAGATGTGAGTAACTAGTCTTCTCTGCAGGGCTAAATATTTAAAAGTACAAAGCAGAAACATTCTTGTATTCCCCACATATCCAGATGTAGTTATAGTTAAATGTTTAATTAATCATCAAGAAGAATTTATCTATGGTTAGTTGTTTTAAATTGTTTTAGAAACAAAAAGGATTTGTTTCTTGTTAAGCTACTTAGTTTGAGTAACTTTTAATTAGAACAGCATCTGAAGGCACTGACACTCTGAGATAAATCATAATTAAAATGTAACTGAGACATAATTTCTCAGTGACTGAGTGACTGAGAATGAATTCCAAATAAATTCTTTGGTACAAGGCACAAGACTGGCTCAAGTTGACTGAAATGACTACAGATGTGCAGTTCTTTCGAAAGCTTCACTTAGATGAAGGGTATAAACTTACGGTTTGCTCAGTGTCAAAGACCTTTGACATTGTTTATGAAAAGGCAGACACTTTCTGAGCTATAGTTTCAGGAAGCTGAGCTCGGAGTTCACCGGTCACATGGCATTTGATTGAAGATAAATGTTGACGTTTTATTAAAGGGCACTTGAAATTGCAGCTTAGCGTTTGCATAAACTATATAAATTTAGGCTTAATTTGGTCCCTCTAAACAGTTCTAAGTAAAATCCCATTTCCAAGCAAATTTGCAATCACTCTGCTATCAAAGCTGGTTAAGTCTGAGTGGGTCAAAGAGCCATTCTGGCATATGGAAATGCCTGAGACGTGATTGATTTCATCTGCAGTGCTCATGGAGGACTCTGGTGATGAGCTGTACTCCAGATACTCGCCTGTTTATCCTGATGCCTTGGTCCCACAGAGCTCTGCTTACAGCTGTAACATGTTAAACTAAATTACATACTGTGGTTTGACAGAACAGGGAAAAACAACTAAAAACAATAAATCTTGGGAAAAACAATATTTTATATCCTTTTTGTGGTCATGGTCAGTCTTGTTCATTATTTCAAATTAACAAGACAGTATTTAGTGTAACTGGTTGCTAGCAAACCCTTAAATTGTGAAGTACTTAACTATAAAATTACCTCAACCTTTGTCCTTATTGTAGGTTATCAAGGCGATCGAGGAAGGCTACCGTCTCCCTGCACCTATGGACTGTCCTGTCGTGTTGCACCAGCTCATGCTGGACTGCTGGGAGAAAGAACGAGCCGAGAGACCCACCTTCAGCCAGATCCTCAACATGCTGGACAAACTCATCCGCAACCCAGGGACACTGCGTCGGACTGGAGTGGACAGGTACTGTACAAGATAAGATTCATCTTGTCAAGTCTTTTAAACAAAAGAAAACTTTTTGTATTTAAGATTTTATTGAACATTTATTGTCAAATTTCATACATTCTTTAATTAGTATTACCATTACAAACCTTTTCTCTCTTACCTTTTGCAGACCCTCGGCAGCCATTCTGGAGTCAGGCCTGGGCACAGACGTATGCTTGTCAGTTTTGCCAGAGGTGTGCTTACCTGAATGGTCAGTGTGTGAGTGGCTACAGTCCATCGGTCTGGAGAGGTACAGAGATACACTGGCAGCAGCAGGATACACAGGCCTGGACAGCCTACTTACAATAACACACCAGTAAGTTTAATTCATATTTTTCAGAAAACCCCACCCTATAATTCTCATGCTTTGACTGGAAAAAAGGTTCAATTGCATTAGTAATTAATGAATTGTATTAGGCTTGTGATATTCTCATACTTTATTTAGCTGTTTTAACACATTTCTATGGTTGCTTTCTCCAGGGAGATGGACAGACTCGGAATAATCACACCTTCACACCAGGACATTCTTCTCGCCAGTGTGCAACAGGAAATGTTGTCCCAAATGGAGCACATGCAACACACTATGGTTCCTGTCTGAACTGCTAAACAAAACCAGTTTGGAACAATTTCATTTTACCTCATCCATGCACTTTAGAGGAACTCTTCAGCTGTGGGATTACAATGACTGGAGTCAAATCCGAGCAAGACAGAAGCAGCACTTTTGTGAACTTTTACTCTGTGGAGGACTATGACGAGGACATGACCACAGATAACATTCAGCTACTGAGAGTTAGGGCTGAGGCCTCATACTCAACCCCTTTATAATGCCATTGTTTTCTGATCTGTTTTGTGAAGGCTGACATGTAAAGCTGTGCATAAGCTGTATGGCTTCCGAAAATTTCATTTGCTGCTTTGGGCTTGACTTGAATAAAAAAACTGTTATGTGTCTGTGTGAATGTGTTGTGAATGTAGTGTGAATGACATGGCATCTTTGATTATGCAAAGTTCCCAGAGACAGTGGGAGAAGCTGGGCCGAATGTATTATTACAAGTACACACTAGTCTTATCTCAAAGGACAATACTAACAGCCTGAATGATTCGCTCGTGTCTTTTATTTTGTTGTTTTTCGAAATTAGATTTTAGAAAGTTGTCTTTCTGTGTCCAATGTAAGTATTGTCTGATGCTAATATTTAGCTTCAAGGAACATTCTGTTTATTTATGGCCTTTTTTATGTAGTTTGTAAATTGTAAGATAGAACCACTGAGGAATTGTAATTATTGTCATATTGCATTGCAATAAATGCCAAACCTTATCCCTGTATATAGTTTTAAATGTTGTTGTAGAACTTTTGCACTGTAATGTATTTAATGTATAGGGCAGTGTTTCTCAAACTGTGGTTCGGGGACCACTAGTGGTCTGTGAGAGGCCCTAAATGGTCCACAAGAAAGAAATCACATTTCATTTACTCTTTCTTAAATTACCCAATGACTCCCTATAAGCAGTTTTATAGGCGTTACAAAGTTGACTTCTAAAGTAAAAACAAATAAAATTCAGCCAGTATTGAGACTGTAGCCTTTTGTTTGACAATCCACAAATCATTTTCCCTCAATTCGGTGAGGTTAGGTCCGCAGAATCTTTCTTTTATACCAAAGTGGTCCATGTTTGAAAAAGTTTGAGAAACACTGGTACAGGGTAATATGGCTTTAGAAAAAGCCTAAAGCGTTGTGTATTTCTCTTTTCGAAATGTGGCTGGAGAATGTGTTCTCTGAGAAATTTGAGACTTAGTCAGAGACGCCTTTAACAAGGAAAACAACTCCGGAGAGAACACCCAGTTAAGACTGTGCTGGCACAATGTCTCCTGGTGTGAGATCTGTATGTGTGAACGAGCGGACAGGCAGAATGAGAGAAGACTTCGAGGAAAACTGAAAAGGGAAAGTTGAATTAAAAGGAGAGAACATTAAGAGTGGGCGGTGACACTGAACGTCTGTGTGTGCCGATGTGTTTTTTCCTCTCGGCTAAATTGGGCTGAGTTTGCAGTGCATTTTTGTTTAATCAGCAAACATCTGTCTCCTCCAACCAATATCTGTAC
The DNA here is from genome assembly GCA_036025885.1 of Hypseleotris bucephala. Lineage (NCBI taxonomy): Eukaryota > Metazoa > Chordata > Actinopteri > Gobiiformes > Eleotridae > Hypseleotris > Hypseleotris bucephala. The sequence continues at coordinate 6,460 of JAVQKG010256236.1, forward strand.
ACACAAACACACACCGGGGAGTTGATTGGGGGAAGTCTTTGATACATGAATCAAGTGGAGATATGATACAGATTGTAGCAGATATGTCAGTGTTATTCCTCCTTAATGAGAGCTGCCTTCAAGCACAGGCACACTCTTCTTCACTCCACCACAGTCAAATCACACACAAACTAAAATGCTGATGGGGTTTAATGAGGCACTTCCATCTGAGCAAGAGACAGAGGAGAGTCACTCTGGCTTAGAGCAATCAAACCAAATAATAAGCCACTGATACCAAATTCATCAGGTAGCATTTTGTGAAGGTGCATCCAACACCACCCAGCATAAATTGGCAAAATTGGAATTTGAATAGCAGCTTCTGACCACAATGATTTTACTTTTGTAGATTTGTGATATACATGTATTAAAAAAACTTTAGTTAAACAGTTTCACACAAAGTTTCAAAGTTAAACAGTGGTGTAATTGGGTGTTATTGCATGGTCAACTTGAAGGGAGCAGCCTTGTGGATTCCAAGTATCAACAATAGATATGAGTGTGTAAGTTGAGATCACTTTTTGTCACAATCCACTGAGTCTACATTACCCAAGACACAATTTCTTTCATTTTTGACTGTTTTCTACAATAACATAATATGATAAATGTAACTGTGTAAGTCAAATGTGATAAGTCCCTCCATTTTCATTAGTCCACTAGAGCCTCAGACGTTGCTGAAGGAATCATTTAGTGGGATGAAAAGGACACAGTTTAGGCCAGAATCCACATTGACTCATGGTAGCCTGAGCACCAGTAATTTTAACTCTAAAAGACACTCTTGTTATATGGAGAAGGGTGCAAATCAAATTGAATCTTTCTTGTCTCTGCATCTCAGTGGGAGGCGATTTTGTGTTTTGTGTCCAGATTAGGGCGGGTATAGAGCTGGCTAATCCTGCCCGCTCTTCCCTTGTGGGAGTGGCAGCGGGGTGTCTTTGCTGCGCGGCCAGCCGTAATCTAATGGCTGTGAGATTGAGCCTTCAACACGGGCGCGCTCACTCACACAGCTGGAGAGGCACAACACCCCAAGTCCAGATTTGTTTCAAGATTAGAGACATCACCTTCTGGGAGTGACATAGTGCCGCAGGCCTTCCCACGCTATAACCAGAAGAATTTAGATTTTATAGGATGAGGACATGACAGTTAAAGGTACAGTTGCAGGGCTGACGCAAAGACAAGCACAGACACACAACCCTCTTAACGCTCAAACTGATTCATATGGGTAATTTAGACTAAACAATTTCTGCAACATGCATGTCTTTGGATGGAAGAACACACAATAACAAGAAATGATGATTATAAGAGATGACATGCAGACTCCAAAGTAACAAGATTTGCATATGTATAAAACTACATCCAAATAAATATATAACACTGTATAAAAAATCTGATGGTGATAATGTCCAATCAAAATATTTAGTGAAAAAAGTTTTAGCACTGGCCATCAAAATCCAGAATAAAGAAGATGAGGCACACAAACAGAGTGGGGTTTGAGAGGTGCAGCTGTCCAAAGTTGGCAGGCCTTGTCCCACTCATTATGCTGTCCACTCACTCGTGTCCTGGCGCACTGTCCCCTGCTGCTGCTGGACAGGTAGCATCTGACACACATTACGCTGCTATTAATGACTTCTGCTGCAGCCATTATCACACACTTTAGGGACAAACATCCCCAGGGAACTCTTTGAAACTGCAGAGCATCCTGTTTTAGACAAAGTTGAACAAGCAAGTCGTCTTTGTTTGAGTGAAATTATCGGTATGGATGGGAGAGCTCATCATCACCGCTGGACATCTACGTAGACTCATTCTTTTGTTTGTGTCTTTGTGGGTTCTTCTTAGACTTTTCACACTAAGTACAACCTCTACAAATATGTCTAAAAAAATGAATGCATAAGTATCTACCAGACATAAAGCATTCAGAGAGAACAGACCCACGCCAAGGCAGCTCATTTAAACCCTGGTGAGCACAGAGATTAATGCAGAAATATCCATTACACATAAAACACATAGACTAAGTAAACCAATACAGGACTACATTATGTCTAAACTAGGTGCTAACTAGGTAACTGTGACAAGCTATGACTATGACAGGACTAAACTATTGCAGCTGTGGTAGTTGTTTGAGTGAAATAAATAGTGAAGATGGGAGAGTTTGTCATCATTGCTGGACTACATCCTATTGTTCATGTCTTTGAGGGATTTAAAGTCTGCTGGCATTTTAGTGTTGTTGTCTGTTCTGAGAGATGACTATGAAGAAGTGTGGGGTGTGGCCATAAGACCCCCCACATCAGAGTCATTGTGAATCCTCAATCCCACAGGAATACCACTGTGATTAGCATTAATCCTACAAGTCTGTGAGCAAACAACACAAATACGCTTCAGAATCTCCTACTTCAACTAAAGGCTTACCAAATACCTTCTCCCACTGGCAATTTGTCTCAACATGGTCCAGGATAAGAGAGTAATGATAATGTCCAAGGGCATTTTCCCCACTCACAGCACATCGGTTTAAATTCAATTGTTTAATTTGTTTTCACAAGGCAATTTTTCTACTCAAATCTAACCTAAATGGGTGCGTAAACAGAGCCTTGTGGAACTCCATGTATTCAGGACTTGACATTACATGTATTATTGAACAGGAACTTGACACAGCTTAAATGTGTAGTGGCCTATGTAAAATGTTTTTTCCCTACACTTTGAATAGACTTTGTAGTCTTGTATCTAGTTACAAAAGATCCTTGATTATCGCATCTTCTGTCACTTGCCCAAGATCAGGTCACAGATAGTTTTAAATTATTTGGACATTTTTTAAAACACCTGCCAAGTATGAACATGTAAAAATAGATATAATTGAATAACACCAAGCTACTGGGAATAAAAGTGCTTCTGTCCAAAACTGAAATCTATTCACTTTTGGCAGGTTTGCTAATATTTATGTCAAGCCCTTAAGATATTTAGAGATCACAGAGACAGCAAATCACCGTATTTAGTACTTATACTGGACTTTTTAACTAAACATTCCTAATTTTTTTTTTAAATTCTTCATCCCAGTAGGTCTCACAGGCACAAAGTAGAGCTTACACTCAAAACAATGTCTGGGGGTTAACCTTAATAACGTTGATGATCAGGTAGTTGAGGGAATAATCCGTACATTCTGAATAAGCAAAGTGGAGTGGAAACAGGTCATCATTGGTCACACAAACACAAATACCATTACTAATTTGTGGGCTGTAATTCTACTCTTGTATCATGTATTGTAAAAATTAAATGTTTATTGAAAATGTTTTTTTTGGGAAGCTGTTGCAGGTAGGCCTACTTCTTTCTCACTGGTGGCCACCCACTTTACTTAACTTAACTTAAACAAATGAAATAAATTAAGAAATAAATTAAAACAGTATACACTAGCAAAGTCGTGTTAGCGTTATAGGGTCCTTCCAATTTGCTTTTCCAGTATTGTGAATGTCTGGAAATTGAAAGCTGTAGTGAAGGAGACAGATTGAAAAGAGATGAGCAGAGAAAGTTTTGTCCTTCAGTGGCATACTTGCATCCCTCCATCCAATTAAGGATGGATAGATGATCGATATGAGCAAGGCCGTGGAGGGGGATTAGGATTAGAAATCAATGGCTTTTTTTTCTTCAGCCTGCCAAAGATAAACAGTGCCTTAAGACACTGTCAGCGCAGACCAGAGACTATGGGGTTTTCATCTGAGTCTGAGGGGCCATGACATGTCCTGTGTGTGAGGCATATGTCTGCAGCTTCTCACAGCAACTTTAATCCCACATCAAACTGAATGAAGGGAAGGGCCTGAGTACCAGCAAAATGTTTCTGTTTTGTCTGGTTGATTTTTTTTATTTGTTGTTGAATTGTATATTTAAAACAAGTAAAATCTCAAACTGGTTTTTACTCCATGTGC
>JAVQKG010256327.1:0-10758 GCA_036025885.1 Hypseleotris bucephala
TGTGTATGGCAATTCTATGCTGTAAAGTTATTGATTAAAAGTTAAGTGTTTCAAATCTGTTATAAAAGAAAATTTGACCAACTTGATTTTTATACAAATTGTTGTAGTTGCACAAGGCACTAAAGCATATTTTAAGAAAATACTGTAAGTTAGTAGTGACAAAAGAAGACTGTGAATTGATACAAATAATTATAAGAAAATAGATAAATACGTACATAGACAAATAAAAATGATCGTTTGTTAAAGTTTGTAAAATTAATAAAAAATGAATCTCATGTTTTGTATTTGCCAGAGTTGCTTTTGGAAGTTCGGCAAATTGTTAAAATTCAGAAACTTGTACTAGAGATCATTACTTAATACTAAAAAGATTAATACATACATATCTATTAAAAACATAAAATTAATCCAGCATGAAAAATAGAAAAAAATATAACACAACTTTTTTTTTTAAATTCCTATTATGCATTACATTGTACTTACTTCATTTCTGGTGGAGTTGAGGTAAGTGCTATATACATGGACCTTTACCAATCTGCCTCCTTTGGTATTAGGAATCAATATGCAAAGGCTTGTTGGAAGGAACACAATTACTCCATTCAAAAAGGAGGAAAAATGCCAGATGTCAGCAGATAAGATCCCAGATCCTATATCCTAAATCCAGGGAACGCCAACCATGCACCTCTTCACAAGCATCCACAGTGGAAGCAGCCCAGTCCAGCAAGCTGCAGCCACAACAACCTCAATTGCCCTGAAGTCTATGGTCCACCCCCCTCCCCAGCACCCACCCCTTGACCACCAGACATCCTACAATCCTACAAATAAATAAGTATATTCAGAAATGAGTGGGAGGAGTCTTTAGTGTCAAATCCCTTAGGGTCCCAGCATTCCCCGGACAGTGGTGTGTAATCCCCCCCAGGAACATTACACTCGGAATACAGTAGGGAAGGCCAAGCTGATATGAGGATGATGATGATGATGTCGGCTAATGGCACTACAATAGAGCTTTACGAGTGACCCTTTAACGGTGAAGAACAGAGAGATGATGCATGGAAGATTTAGGTGGTCATTGCATGGATGACAGCAGATGTATTGTAAATGGACCCGGAATGTTATGTCACTGGAGAGAATTATATCATAAGGTGAATTAAGGCATTGCAATGGAGCTTTATGAGGGTGCATTTCCAGGCACAAACATGTGGCACTATAGAAGGAAAACTAGATCCCTCCACAAAAAGTGTCTTAAAAATATACATGGATGTAATCAAAGTACCAGGTACTCAAACCAAAGATCTTTCTCGGCTTACACATCAAGCCTCAAAGCCCTCAAATCTTACAATCTTAAAGAAACCATCTAAAACTGATTTTGTTTCTTTTTTTAAGCCTCAGAAACTGGAGACCCTATCTCACAATGATAGAATAAAAACTGCTAAATGTCACTAATATTCTCGGTACAGTCACCACTACTTTGAAGCCACAGAAGTTATTTTGATTTGACTAATTTGACTGTTGCAGGCTGGAGTAGATAAGGATCTATTTCATGATGTGAGTTTAGTTCTTGGAAGGTGTATGTCAGACGAAGGTCAAGTTACATAACACTAAAACTTAGATAATTCTCTCAGTTCACACAACGTATAGGGATTCAATTCAGTGAGCCCAATAACGCCCAACTTAATTCATGTGAGGATGGTGTCACGCCGATTTGCCTCCAGTCTCCCAGCAGCATGGGACTTCACATCACTTTGAGCGCTATCACATTATTCCAATTAGGCAAATGTGTTGGAAAGCTATTTCCTCCTTCAAACAAATGACCAACCAACGCAACAAAAGCCAGAGGAATGCCATCGCGGCCCGTAGAGGTTGTGTCATGAGAAATCACTCATCCTAAATCCCTTGACACGTCATTCAAAGGGGCTTTTTTAAGAGAAAGTTTTATTTGGTAGAGAAGGGGTTACAGCAGGGGGACGAGGGGGACACTAAGCGAGAAGGGGGTACTGGGGTCAGCGCAGTATTCTGGAGCCAAAAGAGGGCCCAGTTGAGGGGGAAGCGACCCAAGCTTCCATCCCTCCTCTTGGCTAGGTCCATGTGAAGTTCTCTGCTTCCTCTCACTGCCTTCAGAGGGGCTTTGTTCCACACGCAAACAGTGGCAGTGGCCCCAACCAGGCCGGCCAAGCGCCACATCCAAACTGGCACGGGTAAGAGGCAAAGGGGAGGGGTGAATCTGAAATTGTGAACGCTGAGTACTGTGGGGGATATAGTGAGGCGGGAGGAGGGCAGTGTCCAGAATGCCAGTCCTTTCAGGCCACTGATGTCATGCCTGTGCCCACCGTGGGAGAGCAGTGGGCCCCTAAAAGGACCCCTCCCCACTTCCACCACAGACTCTTTTTCCAGGATGAATGAATCTTTCACAAGCGGCGGCCTATTGTGTCCAATAATCGACAGCGATTATCCCAATTTTATGCCGCTTTCCCAGTGCGAGGAGGTTCCCGGAGTGGCGGTATTGAGGGCCGCCGCGATGCAGCACGAAGCGCTGGAGGTTGTCGTAGCAACAGTTAGCTGCTTACAGAAGAAGAAGGGGATAAAGAGGAAGCTCTGTGCCATACACCCAAGACTAAATCCTCTTTAAAGATGTTCAAGTAATAAATGGACAGACACAGTTAGTATATGCCATTGCCTTACTTCGTATTATTTAACATTTACCACAACTAAAGGTCTTAGGTTCCAGGGTAAACATAGTTACAGTTACATAGTAATGCTTTTAGATGGAATGACCCTGTTTTTGCTACTTTGCAAAACCCTACCTAGTTCTGTCTATGCACAAATAAAATTTGACATACAGTAGATATAGATATATATGAATGAGAATGCGAAATTATTTTTATGTATTAATTCATATTTCATACTTTTCTTTTTTACTTTTTCAAAAGTGTAAAATGTGTAAAAAAAAAAAAAAAAAAAAAGATGCACTATGACATGATTACACTAAGGTAACAAAAAAAGTAGCTGTTACCCAATTTGTATTTCACACCATAAGTGGTCAAACTCAGGATGCTAGGTTCCACACCAGGGCCCTGAGATGTAAATGAGCAAACAAGTTTCCCACTGCTCTCCGGAGGGGCCCTGCACTGCCTGTTCTCATGACTGGAGCATCACAATGTGCTCTGAGGTAGAGACAACTGGATCTGGGCCAGGCTCCGGATATATCTAGCCTCGGAGGGGCCCACATCCACTTGCAATGCAGTGGGAAGAATTGTGGCTTCGCACATACTGGCTGCCTAGGAGCTGTGAAAAAAAAAAAGCTCAGCAAACACTCCAGGTTGTGCCGTGCATAGAGAGATAAATTCCACCATCTGAGAAAAGAAAGGCTAGCTTTGTCACCGGATGCCTCTCGATTGTGTATCCCTGGACCCTTGTTGGGATGAATGGTGACAGATAGTGATAGTGGAGATGAGCAGACTATCATGCAAATCTACTGGGTCCCATCACAGTGTAACCTACTGTTCAACTACTGGTCAACAAAAGATGGGAGAGTGGCCCCTTTTAGAGAAGATCCTTCCTATTCAGTGAGGTCCAAATTATTTTTCCCAGAATTCCACAACGTACAAGAAATGCCAAAATGGCTACTTGTTTGGTTCACATTTGGAAAGCTGGATTATACTGTGCTATTTGTAGTTAATTTACAAGTGCAAACTCCATTAACTGTATGGCCACAATGCCATTTGAATTGCTTCCAAATTAACCCTACAACAAGTTTCAAATGTAATCAAGGTCTGGCAGTACATTCAAGTGAGGTGAAAAAGTCAAAATTTCTGTCCAAGCTTGTTTCAGTACATTCGTAAAAGCAGAAGAAGAATCATCAAGCCCTCAAGCCTATTCCAAATGCCTCTGTTACATAACCAGGCATGACATTATTTACTCCCCTAGGATCAAGTCTAGTGGCATAGACGAGGTAATTGCAAATGTGATCCTTGTTTGCATTTCAAATAATAACAGCTCAAGGGTAGGTAAGGATACTCTGAATAAGCCAGAGTGGTGTCCGCATTTATACTATAGGCTTACAGATATTCAGGACCATGGTCAGAGACACAGCCACAGACCTCACCACGCACTACTGCTCCACTGTAAACATGAGACTCAAAGGGGCCCATACAAGCCTTATGTAACACTACTGTCTTTAACATTAGCACAATCTGTTTGTGGTGATGATTTCACTTGGCACAGTAACCAGTTATAATGAAATAAAGGTTACATTAATACTCTATAAAAAAAAAAACTAAAGAAAAAATAGGCAATGGTACAGAGTCCTCCAAAAAATCCTAGATCCAGATGGTGTTCTTTAGTAAGAAAAAAAATATTTAAAATAATTGTTCATTTTTTTAGTGTGCTTCTTCCTTGTCTGCTGTATACCATATTTAGTAGGCTGGGGGTCTAGCAGAGAACAATCTCTTTTTTTTCCCATTTTGATGGTAATATACAGCTGCTATAAAAATGGTTTTGACTGATGTCTATATAGTACAAGATGTTTTACAACGAACAGTCACTGTATTTGTCCGTAAGGGGTGCCTGCATGTGAATGACAATTCCCAAGGCTCCTTCCATTATCCCTATGTTTTCTAACTCCATTGTTTGTGTGCATCAAGCAAGATTCCTATCTCCTATCTCAGCATCCTCGAAAGTTGCCTTTTGTTAGGCTAAAATGCTTTATGCCGTAATGAGGCAGTCATTAGAGAGGAAGCTATTGGGAATCCTGTGGATAGTGTTGTAGTGTGCACAGGTCTCTCAGATGTGACCAATTCCACTGTAATTGCATGCTAACAGCCTATTATACTGGAGAGCTGTTGACATGAACTGAACTGGATGTGCCCTTATTATTTTATCATATCACTAGAGACTTGGCTGATTCCATCCAAGTAACCCACTAAGCACTAATTAAACACTTGCCATTGCATTAACTGTAATTGTTAAGTCATGTTTATCTCTTTTTGTTGCATTTATGATCTTGAATATTAGTGTGTATAATGTCTGGAAAATGATTAGACTGTTATGTGAAACTGTAATAGATTTATGTTGGTCAATGTTTAATTGAACCTACTGCGAAGCCACATTTGTTAAAGATATTTAGTTTGACTTGTACACAGTAAATGTACAGCTTAGCTTGACTTCGGCAGATGCTGGAGTTGGAATTCGATATAGCCTTTGTCAGACGATGCAAACAAATGTATTAATATGTACTAGATAAACTGTGCATCATAAATCAACCATGAATGAGTGAGACACAAATCACTGCTGATCAACAAGAGGAGGACACCGATTTAGCAGTCTGTTGGCATAAGCATGTTTGTGTACATAGCCCATAAACTAACTGTGTTAAAAGATCTACAACTGAGGAGTGTAGGATCATAGCAGTTTTATATACAGTCACCCTGCATTTAAAATGTGTCTTCCATGTTTCCATATTATCTTCACCCTGGTAAAAAAAATGAAAGAAAGAAAAAAAGAAAAGTATAGCATAAATAAATTTCAATATATATACTATACAATATGTAGGAGCCCAGAATAAGGAATCAAAGCGCTTTCTTGGCAAAAATCAGTAATGAGAAAAGCCCTCAATTCCCTTTAAACCTTTATCAAACTGTAGAGTACAAACAGATCTATTCTTGACACACTCTTCACTTATTTGCATAGTCTCCATTCTTTCATCCACTATCAGACCAAATACATATGTTACCAGGCCTTTCTATGCGGCACATCTGCCTAACCGAGTTGACGATACAGTAGCACACATCTTTTGATGACTTCTGTCCAATCCCCACAGGAGCTCATTAAATCAGGCAGTAAGGCAGGACCACCCCACCCTCTACTACAATTACCACTATGGAACAACCCGCCACAGCGCTGCATGGTATGAGCAGGAGCGTCCACTGATTTGGGGTTGGGAGGGGTGAAACAGCAGAAACGCCTTGTATAAAGATAGATTGTTGACACTGGCTGGGGGGATGGGTGCCAAACGGTAAAATATGGCAAAGTGTGGCTAATAAAGGCGGTATGGAGACAATAGCGCCTGAATGGTAAGTAGATTGGAAAATAAAGGTGCCACAGAGAGGGTCGAGAGTACAAGGTCAGATAAAAGCAATCAATCAAAGCGGAGAATGAGACGGTGCATGTGCAAACACTGTATAAAGGAGGCCCCGTGTTATCAGGTATTGGATACATGAAAAGCTGACATCTGTGTCGGGCAGCTGGGCCGGGGAAATGGGATTACTGAGCAAATCACATTTCATACATGGCTAGACTCACCTGCCGCAATCACCAATGTAAATAGAAGTCGATGATGCATTCCAGCACAATGGCCCAAATCGCCAAACGCCGCACAGCAATAAGAAATATTGCTTTGTGTGTGGCCATCGATTTACAGTAACACAGACAGAGGAGGGTTTTTGCCAATAAGTGGACTTAGAAGACTGGATGTTCCCTGACTAATTAAAGAGTGAAGTCTATAGGGACCAGTGCACAGCCGGCAGTAACGTTGTGGCCCACTCTCCTCACACCACCCCATAGTGTTGACAGAAAGACCCTTCCATCACTAGCAGCTCATTATTAGGGAATACAAAGACATATGCACAATTAAGCAATTAAATGTGTTTAACTGAGGAGGCATGGAGTTATGTGACATCAGGAGACCACAATATACTGTACTTGGCATGTACAGTATATATGTCATAGCAATAAAGAACAAGCAGGAAAAGGTTTTGTTTGGCAATTATTGTTAAATTTAAAATTTGTTTCAGTTTTATTTCAATAGTGTATAAAAACAATTTACACACTATTACACACCATGTGTATAAATGTGATTTAAATAGTTTGTAAAAAACAATCAAATAAAATATACTGTGAATACTATCCTGGGTTGCTATACCTTTACAAATAAGATGCAAGATGGCACTAGAAAGGTCTTGAGAACCCTCTATTCAGAACCATGTCAGACCATAGCATTATGAAATGTTCAATTTCTACTTTGACGCATTACCAATCAGTAGACAGTTAATTTTACATTAAATTGTGATACATCTCCTGCACTAGAAAAACATTCAGATTTCCAACCACACACTATTCTCCATTGCATATAGTTCCCAAAAGACATAAAAATCCACTGCAACTGTATTCTAATTTGCTTACCTCCTTAAGTCTATCCCTCTCTCTGTCCCAGACAAAACATCTGAAGGGTGACTGCAAAATCAAGCAAGTCTGACAATACTGTCAGTCTTCCATGTTTGCATATTTGTGAGTGGGTGATAGTTTAAGCTTTTTTCTGCTCCTCTACTGCTCTTCTGTTTCTTTACCAAATGTTCAATGGTCGTATTCCACTAGGACTGTGTGTTTTAGGTTTGACAGACAGACACTTTTCAGCAGAGGAGGATGCATGGAACCGTGTCTAGATGTGTCTTTAGGGACCATAAATGTGTGGAAGTTATGCAATTTCTCTTACTTCTTACAACTAAAGCTTTCTTCTAGTCCCACACTACAATACCTGCTTTCCCTTTATCATTCTTCTCTCAAAGTACTTTGTCAAACTATGTAAATATTTCTTCAGTGATGAGCAGTGGTGGAATGCCATTGAGAGTGTGCTCGCCTTGGCTTTTTCCACTGCATAATTATGACAGCACGCCTATATTCACAGCCAATCACCATCACAACCTCTGGGCGAAAACATTTTCAGCACAGTTTGATCCCAGTCTGTGACAAATCCTCAGGGTATACTAGTCTGTGCGAGAATGGGAAATCCTTACAGGCAAGACTGACGCATGCATAGAACACAAATTCCCCCAAATCCTGCTTTCTATAATCCTGCTACCATAGAGGCAAAAAGGGATTCCCGGTGATGTCAAAATCTATTTGTACAAGGGGGTTTACAAAAATCTATTATTGCCTCTGTAAGGAGGTTATGTTCATACTGGTGCCTCACCACAAAGATACTACTAAAGATAGGTTTTGGGAATAAACTATTGTGAGATATATGTGGCTTTCTGGCTCAATAGACACCATTTACCTTTGAACTTAATAAATATGCCTCAATTTTATAAAAAGCCTTTCTGGACACTCAGAGATGCTTTACAATTGCATTATTCAATCACTCCCTACACTGCGAATGGTAAGCTACTTGTGTAGCCACAGCTGCCCTGAGGCACATTGATGGACATGTAGCTGCCAGTTTAAGCATACAGCTCATCTGACCACCACCAAAACCAATAAAACAGCCACATTCATACACAGGTGACACAAGTGTCTTGCCCAGCGACACAACAACAGTAGATGCTCGGGTATGTGCAGGGCAAACACGTACCCACAGCACCACTGCTGGCCCAGAAAGGAAATGATTACCTTCCAGATCACAGCTGTAATATTTTTGTTGCAAGATAGAACCAATGGCTTGCTAGAGGTCTGAATTCTTTAAACGTTAAATACGCGTTTAGTTAGTTAGACTATTTAGTTAATCAATAGTTAAATTTGAGTGTGAATAATTGTCAGTCAGGGTTAAGTCTCTGAGCCCTAGTGGTTCTCTAGGATGTACCAGGCCTCCCACTTTACCACTATGAAATGCAAGCCAAAAATAATGCATGAATGTGCCAAAATGTCACTGATAACATCACAAGTAATCAACCAAGCTGTCCAAAACAAAAAGCTTCTGCAAAGAGTTGTGTGGGAGGATCAGCATTTCACAGAGAATTTATAAAAAGCCCACAATGACAAGATGGACATCCTCTTTGGATTTGCCAACCAATGTTATTACACAGCTTTGAAGACAAGCAGTCATTATTCCTGTCAATCAAAGTCTCCACACACAGCATACACACTGTGTGTGAGTAGATACATTCTTGAACATTTTGCCTAGAAAAAGCCCCCATAAAAGTAGAACTTGGCTCTTGAGACTTTTGTACCAGTCTGTTAACGTATTTAGACTCCATCTGTTTTATTATTTGTCACATCTATACAGTAAATTTCCTGGGAATAGGGAATGTAAGTAGTTCAACGTTCTGAGAGTAGCATTCTGGAGATAAGCACTCAAGTGACAAATTGACACATACACAACTCACATAAACCTTATAATAAACAATTACCAAAGGGCTGTAGATATTACAACATATTTTTTCACACCTGAAAGTTCTATCGTCTGGTAAAGAGAAATGAACAGATAACCAGGAACTTCACCTGCTGTCACTTCACAAAAAGCAACCATGAAAAGCCTTCATATAAGCACTAAAGTATCCATGCTAACAAACCACACTTGATTACATTTTTAAACAGACCTATTACATCAGTGGTGAAAGAACCCTGATATTGTGTCCCGCCTACTGTCACTTCCTCCTTTACAACCAAAGGCTTCCTTTTGTACATAACTGACCACTACAAGACCTCACCGTCATTGGTCCCTCACACAGGTATAGATAAAAGTGCCCTGACTAACAATCTGGGATCTTCCTCTATAAATGCTGACTCCTTATGGCTGGACTTGTATAAACCTTGCAACCATGCAGAATCAGAATCAACAGCCAAGGCAATAAACAGTATTTGCTTCATTATCGACCATTCACTAAATTCCATCAAAAAGGGGCAAAAATTCTGAATAAGTGACAAAGTTCCTATTTAACGGTGAATTCATGAAATACTTCAAGAAACTGATTCATTCTATGCATTACATAAGAGTCTAGATAGATAGATAGATAGATAGATAGATAGATAGATAGATAGATAGATAGATAGATGTAGCTCCTAATTAACCAGTGCATAATGCAGTGAGCCAAAACTCGCTAACAAACCCCTCTCTGTGTTGGCGACCCATTGAGGCGAGCCGCTCTTGGAACACGCCACCCCGACAAGAATAATGGTCCACTTTACAGCCCTCCAAGTGAGTTCACAGCATCTCGAGCTGGGAACCCGTTAGCACAGGGTTCATGGGGAGGAGGAGGGGCCCTTAAAATTGTTTCCTCAGGATTTTTTGTTTTTGTAACCCTCCTGGACTCCCCCTTCCCTTTCTCTGTTTTTTTAGTTCTGAAAGGGTGCCTGACAAACAAGCAATGAAGGGGATTGTTGTGTGTTCTGCTGGACAAGTGGGGGAGATAAATAAAATGAGACTGTATGGAGTATCAGCTCAGAGTGGGCAAGGGAGCTGTGAAGGAACGGGACAGGGCTAGTTTTCAGGGGTGAGGGGTCCTGACGGGAACCAGAGGAGTGCCCTTATTCCGGAAGACCAAACAGGAGGGCGGACATGGTGCTGAGGTCCTACTAACGCTGGTCCATACTGTCCCGTCTCACTTTGGCTCCCCCCAAAATGTCCTGAACAGTAATGGAGCTCTCCGCGATTAAGCCAACAAGTGGCAGCTAGGCCCTGCACTCCCACAGCCCGGGCTATTTACATACTCAAGAGGAGCTTTAATGTGGGTCTATTACACACACAAACCTGCCTCACACAGCCTTTACGCACTTAATTGAGGATTTGTGGAATGATAACAAAAAAAAAAGGGAAAAGGAAGAGGAGAGATGGGTGAGATTGGGAGGGGTAGTTGGCAGAATTCTTTAAAGAACCCTTTTTAATAAAATTATTAACTTTAATCTCAGTCAGTATTAGGACAGGTGATTCCTAACATCGGAAACGCTTTGTCTCAAAAAACTATATGTATCACAATAATGTTAGTCTTTCATCTGATAGAAATTCAAGTGATTCAAAATAAGTGTACAGCCCAATAAGACATTGTTTAGTTTTTT
>JAVQKG010256400.1:0-13391 GCA_036025885.1 Hypseleotris bucephala
GTTGGCATTTTTAAACATTTAAGCCATGTTGAAATAAAAGCTTTTTAATCGTCACCTTTTGAGTGCCTCAGTTTTTCTGTTTTTTACAAATACAAGATTAACACTTTGATTATGTTAAATAATAATAATAATAATATTAATGTTAATGTATTCTGGTCAAGGGACCAGAAAATAGCTCAGGGCTACAAATAATTTGTTTTAAAATGATGAATATATATTTTCCTCATAGAAACAAAGAAATTGCTAAATTAATTAATGCAATGCAGTGGCAGCCATAACATAAGTTTTACTTACAGTTTTTCCCAGTCACTTTGGATTCTTCAAAGCTATTATATTTTACTTAATTTTGCAAATGATAAAATCAGTTTCTTGTTGATTTTTATGATTTGAGCAAATGCCTTGGGCCAAATTACAAATTACTTTGTACAAATTGTTGTTGTTTCTCACACTGTCAGTTGCTTTTGTGACACTGATGAAAATGCATTTTATTGGGTCTTAGACTTAAATAGTCTAATCATTTAGGTATTACTTCATTGAATTATGACATTGCCACCAAAAATAGATAAACCAAATAACAGACGTTGATGGCATTATTTAATTTTTCACTTTTCCTGAGTTCTACTCAGGTAAAAACAACAAGACACGCTTTGTGTAAACGGTGTCTACAGCTTTCATTGTAGCTCTGGAAAAAATATTCTTCAAACTGATGCATCATAGCGGTGGTCCTCCTACACCTCAAAGAATAACCAGACGTCTATAGCTGCTTGTAAAGACTATGATGAGCTGAGAACCTGGTGTCCAAACACACTGTTACATTTGCCGTTACATAATCTCCACGGCAGACTATTCTCCTCAAAATGAATAGAGTTTCTATTTCAAGCCTCATAAAAGGAAGGGATTAAAACAAAGCTGTTTGATATAACCACCTAAACATTTTTAAACCAGTGGGAAAATAAGAAGACTGCTATAATAATAATTGTCTTTGCATGCTGAAATAGAAACATACTGACTAAGCAAATTGAATATTTAGCTGTAATACAAAATTGTATGCATTTGTTATTGAAATGATAAATGATTGTATTTTTTGGTTATTCAAATTACTAGTCACTGCTGTATACTAAACTGGCTTTTGATCTATGGTTCCTATAGTCATATAGATCTATGTTGTTGTGCTTTTATCAATTGTCATGGTTTCTATTCTTGACTGTGTGTTTTGTTAGCATTGTATGAAGCGTCTAGTGTTTAACTGATGGAAGGATACTATACAAATACATTTTGACTGACTGATTTATTGATTGCTGTGTAAGTATTGGGCGGACTAAGGAGTTGAATCCAGTCATAAATGAGCAGGATTGATACACAGTCACAAAGCCTCCACAGTGCTCCCTACACAGCACTGAATCTATGACAGGGACCTGCACAGAGGAATTAGCTCACTTAAGCATTTTCTAACCAAATCAACAAACAAATCAATCCTGTCTGTTTTCAAAGTGCTAAATCAATCACTGTTGTTTGTTGTGATCACTGATTTTGGCCATTAACACAGAGCAAAGTTTCTTGTTAAACTGTTGTACCTTTCCACAATTACTTTTAAAAATGCATATTTATTAGTCACTTATGGTTTGTTTTCCCACTCCAACAAATTCATAAACACAAAATTAATCATTACGTTTTTTTTACTATCAAATTCTCTGAAATGTTTCTGCAACACTCATGTTCACTGCTGTATGCTAGTCACAACCACAATTGGATAGACACATATAGATGTCTTGGTTGTGTATTTGCAAATCAACACAAGCAGTGAGAGACATTCCTATGTCATGGTAAAGATGTATCTGACAGTCACAAATAAATTCTGACATTCATTCTGTATGTCTTTGGAGCAAGGTGTGCATCTGTACGTCACCAAAATGACTATCCCAGCATCAAATGAAAGGTCAGATCAGTGCGTGTGTCACCCTTCCTTTTATGTTTTTTTCTCTGATTAAATTTCAATTAACTTCAATGAACCATGACGAGCTGTGGCATCCGGGATGAAAGTAGTACTGTAACGCCTGTCTGTATCCTGTCTGTATCTCTGCACATTTGGAAGTATGTGTGCAAAATAAGATTGACGGGCCGCTAATGGTCCCACTGTCCAGTCAAGTCACTGCCCCCTCAAAATCACACAAAAACACCAAGAGGAAATGGGCACGGCTTGTAACAGAAGATCAGAAATTCAGGTCAGGCTCCACTATAGAACTGAGGGAAGGATGAATTAATATTAAGCAAAAGAAGAAAAAAAACTTGCCTCTCATCTCCCGGGGCATAATAGTCTGCATATCAGGATGGACCAGCTGGGTCCATGCTGTCTTATCATTTCAATAGCATGTAACACTGTCGACTTTCTTTCTTCTCTTCCACGCTGAGACTGCATCGTGTTTGCTTTCCTTAAAAATGAATTCAGAGAAATCACAGATGTTCTTGTTTGTGATTGTAAACATGACTGCAAGGTACCTATCACACAAATAAAGGGTTTCTAATCAGGCCTATATTCAAATGAATCATTCTCCTGTTGTCGTCTTTTGATGTGTACTTTGTGCTAATTCCCGCCTACAGAGACACAGACACACCTGGATGTGGGTAAATGGTATGAACCAACACGCAGAGCTTCATTATTCAATCACTATCTTATTTTTGGAAGGCACCACATGCTCTAAGATTGACTGCCTCGTGGGTGCCCTTTTGTGAGTCAGGGATTAGAGGCAGCATCCATAATGAGGACAAGTAGGGATCGGGGCTGATCGTTTGCTCATTGAACAAAAGGTCACAGATCAATATCTCTGTATAAGTTTAGTTTTTATATCTGTGGAAGAGGGGCACTAATCTGTTGACTATCAACACTTCATCACCTCCGTGCCCCATGAGAGTCACACTTTCACTGGATACTTTCTGTCACTTTTGTGTGCTTACAAGAACAGCAACCAGGATTCATTTGAATACAATACCACAATCGCTTTGTTTTTGCCATGTTTTGGTTTGTTTGTCTGATTTATTTTTCATAAAAGGTAAGTAATATACCAAAAAAACTATCACTGTGTTGTACTTTTCAATTTCGCCACAAAGACTTGCTTTTCTGTCTGATTTTGATTTTTTTTCATAAAAGGTAAAAATAGGCCAAGAAAGACTCTCACTTCCACATTCAACATTTGCCCATTACCCAACTGGGGAAACTGTATTGACTTGGTGGAGGTCTTATATGGTCACACAGTCCATTACAACTAAATTATTTCAGCTGACAGTGTCTCACTATTTACATAATTTGAAAATTTTTATACAGAAAAAGTGTAGCAATCAAGCAGCAGCAGTAATGTACCTTTCAATGACTAAACCCACACAATCATGTTGAAAACTGAAGGTTCACCTAAAGTGCATTTATTTAATCCCACCTTTAGCTTATGCCAGTCCGTGACGCTGTTAGTGCTGGAAAGCCATGGCAACAGGTCTGAGGAGACTGACAGCAATTACCTACTAATTATAGAAATCAGTTGAAGCTCCAGGTCAATTATAGAGGCTGAGTGTCTGACCAAAAGGGTGAGGGTGACAAGAGGTGAAGCTTTGCACCAAAATTGACCATTAGGGTCAAACAGACTTCCCACCTTCTTAACTTATCCTAGCACAGTGGAAAGATTTAACTGTTGTTCCAATTCTAATATGTTAAAGCATGGTGCCCCCTTCTGGTGAGGGCAAGACTTATTCTAAAACCACACAATAATTTACAATTTATGATTTATTTTATCAGGGCTACACATGTGGTTTCCATGGTGACAGGGGGACATGCCATCTCATTCTTGAAATAATCACCCTTTTTTAATCCAACAGTTATTGTAAAATGCTATAGAAAATGAAACCACATGCAAGATTTAATTAGACACTCTTCCCATTTTATTGGAAAAATGGTGGTAACCTAATAAATTGGCCAGTTAGTGTTTCAAATTTCAGTTTTCTCGACTCAGCATCCCGGCACTATTGAGGTCGGGCTTGTTTTCCAGGCATTAGAATTAAAATCTGTCTACCCAGGAGAGTGCCAGGAAAAAAATATATAAAAAAAGCAATCTACAAATTTAAGATGGCTGCCTTTCGGGGATGTGTGCTCCCTCATTTAAAAAAAAATCTGCCAATTTAGTCCAGCTTATTTCCATATATCAAATAAATAAATCTTCTATTTATGGCAAACTGGTTCCCTTCACCTTGTTTAAAAAGCAATTGGGAGTTCACAACTGCAGAAGATTCCTATTCAGTCTTGTATGAATATTCATCAGGTGCTTAGGCAGATATAGTCTTGAGATACAGTCAGAATGACAGAATACATTTGAAAAATAGCTTATCAAAGTGTAATCAAATGTAATGCATGCACGCCAAAATGAAATATGCATGACAAATTGGCTTTGGAGCACGAAGAGCAGGCATGTCCTCTGAACCTTTGCACAAAATCTCATTGAAATTCCTTTCATTATGACTGTGGCGCTGCAGAGCACAAGAGGCACAGATACAGCAAAGATGATAGGAAGGAATACATGATTACAGACTCAGCCAAATCCTTGCATCAGACACTGGAATAGCACAGCAAAGTGGCCTATTATGTAAGGCCGGACCATAAACTGTTATATTTTTGTATTATATATTTGACATTTACCATGATGACAAATTCCATTTTATACACAATATTTGTTACTTTGATTTGACATTACACCATTGATTGTATTTAGAAAGTTTGCCTATAATTATAAAGCATTTTTATTTAATATTAACACTACAGTAAGCTTTCAAATTTGAATAAATGTGGTACACTCAACACATATATAAGAAGAAACAAAACAAAATCATAATTTAAAAATATTTTTAGTCAGATTGTAACTTTATGTTTAGAAAAAAAAGATCACAATTGATCAGCATTGAGCTATTTTATTTACAAATGCATAATTTTGACTTATTACAGTACGATATTTTCTTTACATGAAAAAACGGATACAATCTCTTCTTAATCAGTGAAAACTTAAGCAAGTGCAGACAGTCAAAGACCAGTTTTTAAATACATTTTGAAAGAATAATCTTATTTTTCCCTGTTTGAAAACAAAAATAAAAGGCACATAAACATCATAACAACATCCTGGTCAATGAATTAATAATACCATAACGGAGAAGAATGATGAAAATCTCAACAAACTACATGATTTTTAAAAAATGTCTGTCTTTAAAATTTGTCTTAAATAATCTGCCTTTGTAGTCATATAGACAAATAAATGCTTGCATGGTTAGACGGCTAAGACTCTAAAAAATCTATTATGCAGGAACTATACATCTTAATACTTATTTAACAGTAAAGCAGATAGCGCTTAGTAAGCTTACCCTTTAGATCACACACTATATATATGCATCATGTAAACGTGCAAGTCCAAAGTTACTAAATGAGTTATTAGCAATGGCTTCAAATTTATAGAGTTTATGGGTTGTTATCACAAGTAGCTTCTTCATCAATTTTTCGGAGTAGGGTTGGTTCACATGGAGGTGGGTTGGCCGGCTAGAGAAAGAAAATAAACATCAAACTTATAGAAACTGGCATGTATGGCTGAATAATATATTGCAAATCTAAATCTAAATTGTACATATCTTTTGTATAATTTTGCATTAATTACTGCTCTTGCAAAACATGTTCTCTTAGCAAATGACATGATTTAGAGCCTGTTAATCCAGTTTATGATTATTTTAATAAATTATTTGACGATTATTGCAATAATTGAATAATCGTGATTAATATAATTAGTTGTTTTAGTTAATACTGGTTTCTTTACTTAGTACTTGGTTGAGAACAGTTTAGCAGTGGTTTAGTTCTGGTTTAGTCCTGTTTTAGCCTAGGTTAGCAGTGGTTAAGCATAAGGGTTAAGTTTAGTTTTGATTTAAAGTTTTTATTTACACAAAGTCTTGAGTAGTGAATTGTTGATTGTCTGCTGAAATTAAAATTCAATCAAACTGTCCATGTCTATATCTCAATATTCACTGTAGTTATTGTATGTTTTTCTAATATTATGCAGTCCTATTGATATTTTTACTTACTTTTGAATCGCATATAGCAGGAGTTACAGTAGAGCTGTTTATTCCGTATCCTGACTTCAGCTCCTGCTTCAGATCCCCCCAAGTCCTTGCCACAGTCAAAACACTGCAAGACCAAAAAGCCAACAGTTAAAGCCCAATACTTGTGCATTGGTTTTTAAAGATAGCTGAAAAAAGTCACAGTGCAGAGAAGGATCAGTGCAGATAAGTGAAGAATACTGTACAGACAGACAGTGAAGAGTTGAAAGATGCATTTAAACCACTAGGCAGTGACTGAAAAAAAGCATCACAGTTTGAGAACAGGATTCACACACAAATATCAGGACGTCAAGCAAGTCAGACATGCTTATAATAAAAAAACAACAGAATAGTGAATTTTTAAAGAGACAGAAATTGGATAAACGTCTTTGCTGCAGTAAAGTCCCAGGATCTCGGAGGGTCCAGCGTCTCACCTTAAAGCAGCTCAAATGATAACACAGCCCTAGAGACTCGATGATCATGGCTGCTCCCTTCCCCAGTGGACAGTCACAGTATGTACAAATTTTCTTTCCACTCACTGACCTGGATTACAAACATGTACATGGGTGATATTAAAGCTGAGCACACATGTACAGCACATGCATGGATGGTTACACACACAAACACTGGTTTGCATTAACTACATTAGGCATATACAGCTGTCCCCATAGTCTATACTGTCTTCCCCACAGTATATACAGTACATGTAATATATATGCACTTTCTATGCATGTTTATAGATGCCAGCACAAAATGAGGCCAAGGTTCTTAATGGAACAGTGTCAGATCTGTGTTCAACATGCTGTATTATTAGATGGTTAAATGGCTTATGAGGTAATGGTGGCTGTTTTATTTTTATGACACACTCAGGCATATTGCGTTTCTAATAATTCAGTTTAAAAAGCTTACAATTTGTCCCGAATCTATGTTTGAGACTTTTAAAGTGTCAGATCTGTCTTCAATATGTCATATTATTAGCATGTTAAATGGCTTGTAATGCTGTCTGTTTTTTACACACACACACACACAAGGAATATTCCTCTATCTTAAAACCAATCCTCAAAGATCTGATTTGAAGAGTAGATAAAATTCAATGTGACAATTAGTCTGCAAATCAATATCAATTTATTGAAGTAGTGTATTTAGCTTCATTTTTACTAATTAATTATTTATTGTTTTTTCCTATTGTGACAGGATTTGAGCAGCAGAACCATCCCATTTAACCTTGTAGCCTAACACAAAAATGCATACATTAAAATACAGTTGTAACATACGCATAAGTGATGACACCCAATAAACCAGTGAGATGTAAGCAGGCATTAGTCAAAGCAGCTTTTACCTGCTCCGTTGCTGAGACTCTTGCATAGGCTCTGGGGAAGTAGTGGGTGATGGAGAGGACAGTGAGGGGGACGGTGTCTGTCGGGACCAGGGTGCAGAGGGGTTTCCCACCCCACCTCGCAGGGAGCCCAAAGAAGAGGAAGAGGGTAAAGTGGAGGAGCGAGTCTGTGCTCCGGACCAACCACCAGAGAAAGAAGTGCTACCAGAGAGGGCAGACTGAGGCCGTGAGTAGTGCGGGATTTGAACGTTGCTTCTGGGTGTCCAAGATGAACGCCATGAATTGTAGTTGGTGGAGTCCAGGTTGTCAAGAGATTCACCTCTGCAAAGCGTTGCATGTTAGCAGTTAGTAAGACCCCTTGGCTGCTGTCTGAACATGTGGAATTGAACAAGTGTATTGTAATTCAGTAATGCAACCAATTTACCAACACAAGGCCAGACAGCGGCCAAAGCACACAACATCCCAGGCTATCAGTAAATTTGACAAGCCAACCATCATTAGTAATCCCTGCCCCATCACACAAAGCATAGAGTGTATAAACAGTACCTGCGCATAGGAGGCACCTCAGTCTCTCTGCTTGTGCTGCTGGTGGTGGAGGAGCGCTGTCTGATCCAGCTGCTGTCTGTCAGCAGGGGAGTCTTCTTCTTCATCTCTTTAAGGAGCTGCTGTCGCTCCAGCTCGGCCTGTGACACTGACATCTGACCCTTCTGAGCCACCGTACTGCCCACAACTGTAGGGGAGGTTAGATGTAGGAGAAATATTATTCAGACTGAAAAAAGTTATTATTAGACACAGGTCTATTTATTTGATTCTGAACAACTATTAATTTTACTGTAAAGAGTCAATCAATAAATAAAAAATCTAAAGTAATGGCCAAAGAGGCATCTCTCAATCAAGGTGCTGAGTAATTTCACACTTTACTGACTGATTGATTCAACAAATGTTTTTCTCTGTTATAATCAAACTTGTACCTGGAACTCTAATAATATCAGTGTACAATTATTGACAGAGGAACTAATCAAATAAGGTCACAAGGAGAGGATGTATTTGATTTGTATTTGAATGGTAAGGCTTTAGGCCCACCTCTCTCTGGCTCTCTATATCTCATAACACTGAGAATGTTCCTTCTCTCCATCTCCAGCTCTGAAGCTGCTCTTTGACTCTGAGACTGTTTATAGCCCTCACTCGTCTGCTCCTGCAGCGGCCAGTGAGCCATGCCCCCGGGTCGCTCAGACACACCTGCGCCCCACATAAGCAAGGCATGTTTTATGTATTTTATACATTTGTACATAAAAAATTAATTGCATTAAATTATTATGTCATCCTATTACACATTTATGTTGCTTAAACATATTTTCATTTTGTCAACTAGAAACATAAAAATGGAGGAGATGCTCTTAAGGCAGAGAAGATTCACATGGCACAAGCATGTGAGCAGCGCCATTAAGGTTTATATGAAGAGACTTGTACAGAGGTCCTGTTGAACAGATGTCTTTTGTTTAAAGACTCTGGACTAGTGCATATTGTCCAGAATCTTTAATGATTGCTAGATAAAAATGACCAAAAACTAACCTTTATATTGAGGTCTATCTTCTTCATCAAGCTGGGGAGATGATTTGGACTTTGCCCTGTGATCAAAAACATGCATCACTGATTAGTAACAAAAAAAAACATTGTTGTGTCAGTTGGAAATCCAATCTGAAATGTTAGTTGTGGAAAGCAGATAGAAACAGTGCATCTTGATGGTGTTTAGCAGAGATGTTCAATATACCTTATTTAGCTGCTGAAGACATTAAAAAACACCATTAATAAATGGTTTAATAAAAATATTCTGTTAAAAGGAATGAGATGTCGGTGTGTACCAACCTGTCTGCAAAGGACAGTGGAGGCTGAACACTGGAGCCACCAGTCCTTTGGAGAATATGGTGATTGGATGAAGACAGATGAGGCGAGGGTTAGAGCATACAGTATAATGGAAGATAGAGCACATGCAGACATATTAGTAACAGGCGTAATGCACAGACAGACAGGACAGTGTAGGTGCTGTTGAGATCAACACTGACTTTGTATACTAAAATATTCCCATATCAAACAATAGAGGCACGGGGGTTAGATGGTTATATTTCTGTAACACAATCCCCCTTTTATTATGGATAACCCATGCACCTAGATTCACTACTGCATTTATACATTTAGAACTATTATTCTTCTAATATTATCTGTCATTCATTATTTTTCAGTGCATTTTGGACTTTGTCTTTGTTTGTATGGTTTTGACCACAGCACTAGTTAGTAATGCCTTATACCATGTAATAACAGATGAGTGAAGAGACTGACCACTGTTGCTGCTGTATCTCTAGGGCTCTCTCCCTCTCTCGGCGCTGTTGCTCCAATGCCTCCTCTCTCCTCCTCCTCCTCTCCTCCTCTTCTTGCTGTTCCCTCTTCAATCTCTCCTCCCTCCTCTTCCTCTCCTCCTCCTCTTGCTGTTCCCTCCTCTGTTGCTCCTCCCTCCTCTTCCTCTCCTCCTCTTCTTGCTGTTCCTTCTTCAGCTGCTCCTCCCTCCTCTTCCTCTCCTCTTCCTCCTGCTGCTGTTCCCTCTTCTGCCTCTCCTCCCGCAGACGCTGGAGCTCTTTTTCCTCAGCTTGCCTCTGGCGCTCCAGTTCCTCCTTCTTCTTCCTCTCCTGCTCCTCCCACAGTGAGCTGAGGGGTTGGCCGGCAGGCGACATGGGGGAGTGAGGGCTCGCACTTTGGCTCTTCACCTCCAGGCTCACCGGCTACCGCAGAGACGCAGAGTGGGGAAAGAGGAAGTATTTGACCTTTACTATTCTCTGGATCAACAGCATCAAATATTAAGCAACTCAGCACATGTCCTGAGGTGACAAGCATTTTGAAATTTCAGCTGGACTTTTTATTGCACAATAAGTCTATAGCCACATGACAGGACTGCTCTCACTTTCATATTGCAGTATATGAGAAACAGGCCTGTGCCTTTAATGGAAATATCTGGTGTAGACTGACCGCATAATTATAGCATAATTATAGTATAACATTTAGCTGTGCCATTTGCATGTATTTGGACAAGCCAGGGCTATGAGTCATAGCCGGTCACCCTCTTTGGCTCAAAATGGGTTTACTTGAGTTCAGGGCTTTGTGAGAAGGACCTGTACATAGACTAACTGTAACACCATGTTTAGGTGTGTGTTATTGTAAACCATCCATAAAAAAGCTGTTACACTGAGTTTGAATACTATAACAATTGAAATAATCTTACTGTATTCCACTAAACTACTGGTTTCAGCTCCCACACAAGGCTACTTAAAATAAACTCAACCACTCACCTCCAGAGTACCAGTGATATCCTGCTGAGCTTTGAACCACTCTTCCTGCAGTTTTTCTTGATCACGTTTATATTTTTCCTAGAGAGATTGAAAATATTATTAATAATAGATACAATGTGTATTTGTATACATTATATTTTAGGAAAAGGAAATCTGAATTTAAGAAAAACAAAAATACTGTAAGCATATTTGCCAACTTTTGTTGTTGATAACATCTAAAGTAGTCTGACCAGCACCAGAACACTTAGAGGTATTCTATTAAAAGAGGTAATTTATTCATCTGGGAATTCACTGAAAAAATAAAAACCAGCAACACATTGTTTGGATACCTTTGATCTTCATCTCTTCATACAGAAATAGATCTTAGATTTTTTTGTCAAATATGAGTAAAAATGTATGAGTAACTGTGTGTTCTCAAAGCCTCAATTTTTAAATATTTATACCTGTAGGAGGCGCTCTTGCTCCTTCTGCCACTTCTCTTGTCGTCTTCTTTCCTCCTCTGGGTCCCAGGACCAACGGCTGGAGGAGGTAGTGATTGAGGGAACAGGTATCTGACAACAAGAGACATAGTTTGTAATAAAGTAAAATATGGCTGTATAACTGTAGCTCAACATAGACTAAGCTATTTAAGCTGATGTTATCATTTTCATTTCCAAAATGCATTTCTTCTTCACTCTCCAGGTCAGTCATATTTTATCATTTTAAATTTCTTCAACCAACAACTACTGCTCAATAAGATTAAATTAATAATATGACTGAGGCGCTACAGAACAAGTCTTTAGTGGATTAAAACCAATACTTACATCTGGCATTGCAGGCTCTGTTCCTCCTTAAAAAGAGATAAATGATCCAGTTAACTCAGGCATGCACAGGCAAAGCAACATCCAGCACAACCTCAGGCTACATACTTTGTGAGACATATAACTTTTCACCCTGATGATTTTAATATATCAATCCTTAATGTAATATGGCATTTAAAATTGCAACAAGCCCCCGGCAAGAAAGGTCAAATTGCACAAAAAAGGAACTATTAATTCTCCCCATTTAAAATCACCCAGTGGCTGACATTTACGTAGATTGGATGTCAGATGAACAGTTCAAAGTAGGAAAATCAAGTAATTGACTGTGAGAAAATTCAACAATCTATTAGAAAACCACACAGAAAGCATGCAGAGGAATGACACAATAACAGAGAAATGCACATATTGATGCTCTGGGAACATGCAAGCCAAAACACAAGAGCTTATAACATGAAGTGCAGCAAAGTGCAAAAGTGTAACCATGTGTTAAACCTGAACACTGGCTGAAAAATTCCACAAGTACAAGCGGTCAAGATTTGTATTTGTGGTTGGGGCCCTGGGATAGGCATACTGGACAACACGTATTTCAGTCATTTGGTTTTCATATGAAACTGGTACTGGTAGTACTGTGCTAATGTTTAGATAGGTTTGAATATGTGCAAATATGTAAATAACTTCCAAAAAAGTTAGTTTTTGTTTTCATCAGTTTACAAAATACAAAGTCAAAGTTCAGAAGAAATATCTCTATTGCACTTCATAACAACTGCCTAAAACAATGGCACAGTATTATATTTTTTATGCAATCACTTGTCCAGAATGTCTGTCTCATGCTCAAGCAATGGTAAATGATCACTGCACACACAGCCCTGTTTACCACATAGGTAGACCAGCGCACTGACACTGGACCCTGAGCCGCCTGAAGATAGAGGAAGGGGGGAAGGGTGATTGATTTGAGTTCATTATCAATTATTTTAACAATCGAGCAAACATGCATTGAAGACAGTTGACATCATTGAAAATCTCAGACATAAAGCACAGACGACTCCAGCCACCATGAAGCCTACCCTATTTCCCTTATTTAAATTTTTTACCTTGTTCAAAAAACTCTGACCTCCGTTTTAAGTTTTTCAAAGATATGGGTTCTGACTCTACATGAGAAAAAGAAGGAAGAAAGAACTCCTTATAACAATGCATTAATTATAGATGCATAGCACATTACAGTTCAACTTCAAATGGTCAATAATTTGTTCAATAGCTGTGTTTGTCTAAAGTCAGCGCGTTTCACCCTGGAGTGTTCTGTATGCAGCATCCAATGAGTCAGGATCAATGCTATAACCTTTCTGATTGTGTGCCCTGGTGCTTTACCTTTGTTTCTCATAGTCACTGGCTCCTCACGAAAACTGCCATTAACTCCATTTGAAGCCACATCCTGCAAGGAGACACAGCAGGGCACAAATTCAATAATGCAATAAGATACTATAGGTCTTGCCTTAAGTCAGATTAACAAACAAATAACATTGCAAAACTTGCCTAGCGGATGGTTGGCATCTAAAAGTTGTTTAAGAATGGTTGAAAAAATATCTAACTGCGATTGTTATAACAGATACTGTGATTGCGATTAGATTTGCAATATTGTTTTTAAAACCAAGAATTAATTCAAAGCACATTTTAAACCTGTCTGGAAGCATTAACACCAATGTTCCCTCTAATTTTTCATGTGTCTGAGCATACACAGAAACCCCCTGAGCACACTGTGGACCAATGCTGAGCAACATCAGACATGCACGCTGTGGCCACGCACCTCTGAAA
>JAVQKG010256589.1:0-11199 GCA_036025885.1 Hypseleotris bucephala
GTCTATTTAATGGACATATGCAAATTATCACGGTCGAATAAAGAATGCCTCTATAGCGCCCCCATGTTTATGACCCCTATGGGACTCTGGATACACTTACTATATCGGAGAGTTATGAAACTTGGTACAGTGATTCTCCACATCGTGCTGAACAAAAAATATTATCATGGCCCCACCCTATGACAAACAGGAAGTCAGCTATTTTGGAAATTGGGAAGTCAGGTACATTTGACAGCCTCTAACTTGCACATACTTTGCCCCATTTGAATCAAACTTGAAACATCACATTAGCCAACGCCTCTGACCACAACTGGCTAATAAGATGGCAGTTACCTCAATAGCGCCACCTACGGACTGAATGAAAAATGTCATTTCAGAGAAATTTACAAAACTTGGCAAAAGCATTCTTCACAAACATCCAGACAAATCACAAAATTCAAATGGACCCTTCCCATATTTTTCATTATGGTTTGGGGGCGGGATCTCTTAATTGCTCATTAACAGTATAAAAACCCTTAGACATTACAGCTTAAAGTCGCAGTTAGTGCCAAAACATTGTATAGGGGAAGTGAGCTGTCCTGGCGTCGGTATGCACTCAAAATTCTCTTCCCCTGCTGTTATCAATCACATGCAAAATGCTTTATTATCACCAGAATATTGTGCAAATTGTAGTATTATTATCTTTAAGAAAATAAAAAATAGATTTCAGTTTGCTGAATTTGAATGAATTGGTTTATGTTTTAAAGGATTTGAAGCAGAAATAAATGCTATCAGTTCATACTGGGCAAGTACAGAACAGGCATCTGTAAAGTCACACACAAGATAATCATGGTACATCACTTACATACTATTTATAAAGGGTAATTTATTTCTATAATTACACTTGACAAGAGAGATATATACAGCATATCTATGTATTTTCAAGTGTATTATTTCTATAGAAGACACATAAGGAATACATACGCTTTTTTTCTCCCCAAGGCCGACTTTATCTCAGTAACTTCCATCTCTGCCCCTGCACTGACTGACAGAGCCTTAGTTTGATTTATATCACAAATCTTCTATGGCATTATAAATCACACTGTTATCAATTTAATGGACTCAGGCTCAAATCCCAGTGTGTGCATTAGATCTTGCCTTTGTAATGAGAGAAGTAAAGTCAGTACTAAAAGATAGTACCAGACAGGATATAATGGTCAGTGACTGAGGAGGCTTTAGTTGAATTCACCACTGCTCTGTCAATTTCTTTGCTGTTGTATATTGCATAAATGTATTGGTATGGGGTTTGGCTCAGTTGTTAGAGCATACTAGATATTCTGTCCTTACGTTGCTCGCTCCTGTGTCGGGAGTTAGAATCTGGCTCTTGACAGTTTGCCGAAGGTCACACCCCACTTTCTCCCTGATTTCCTTTCGCACTAATGTCCTGTCATTAAAGCCGAAAAACATCAAAATAAATCAATCATGTGTCGGTATGGTTTTATATATGCAAGGAGAGTTAATATTGCACTGACCTCAAGCACAAAAATACAAGATGCATTATTTTTTTAACTAAAAAGTTGTTTTTAACACTGGTAGTCCTTGGATAGACTATACTTAACTTACATCTAATGGAGGTGAATAAAAATGTCATGTTAGCATATTAAATAGCACTTCAGGACCCAGCTGTCAACCTAATACTGTTTCTGTAATAATTCTGAATTCGTCATCTGTACAAACATACACTTGTTTCACTGATTAGTTTTGCACTGACATTTGTCGTTAATGAGTGCAAAGTTGCTTGAACATTAGCCATTTCTTTGTCAGATGTGCAAATATTTCTAGATTTTATTTCTATTGGCAGTATTAGTTATAAATGTATTGACTTCTCACTTTAGTCACCCAAACTTCTTTCTAATCAATCAGAGCCATTTTTCTAAAGCTGTTTTGGCCTTATGCTAGGTTTGCTTCCTAATTACTAAATGTCTTTTTAGTTTCCTGTTATCTTGTCTCCTTATGTTCTGCCCACATACTAATTCTGTGGATAACTTGTGGAAATGTTGGCTGCACATTCTTTTGCACTTTCACAATTCGCAATTATATTTAAGAACATCAGGATGAAATATATTTCAAAGTCCATTTTATATATATATATATATATAAGTTCATATTTTTTTACTAGGTGGGTGAGAGGAGAAACAAGCTAACCACACAGGTACACTTCCCCCTAAGTGGACTGGACATGGCCCCTCACGTGGTGAAGAGGAGCCAGAGCATGAAGAACCTGAACAATGGGCCCTGGCCTCCATCGTGGAAACATCCCTCAGGGCAAAACCACCAGCCATCCGACATGGTGCTTCCTCACGACTATCTGTATGACCTGTACGCTGTCTGCAACCATCACGGAGGCATGCACGGGGGGCATTACACAGGTGAGGGACACACTCAAAATACTTGTCCAATACATTGCTCTGAATAAGGTGTTGTGATGTGATTGAGATGCTAAAATGCTGGTATTTAACCTAATAATGCATCATTATATCTTAGGTAAAATATCATGTAATATGTATATACAGTATCAGGTGGAATGTAAGTACAACTGAATGAATTCAGGGCAAGTATTTTATTATCTTTTCGACACTTGTTTGGAATCTGGGTTTGCAATAAAGTAGTATGGGAAATGTATGGTAGTTCATTGTAAACTGTTCAGGTTAGACGGAGCAAAAGTCTACATTCTCACACTAGCTCTGTTGTTGTCTTGGGAAATTTTATCAGCAATATGAAGATGTAAAGTTTGAAACTTTGGAAGTAATTACCACTTGTCTATAATACTGAAAACCACATAGCCAGGTCTGAGAGAAGAATGGATTGAATTACGACATAGAAACCATATAAGCTATCAAATAGGTGATGTAAAGCTTTTAAGCAAACACTGCGACCACATTCTTGTCTTAAATGGAGGCGGCAGTGGCGCAGTGGGTAAGGTGTTCGCCCTGCAACCGGAGGGTCGCCGGTTCGAATCCCCGCCCATACTGTCGTTGTGTCCCTGGGCAAGACACTTAACCCAAATTGCCTATGTATGAATGTGGTTGTGTGATTGGTGATTGGTGGTGGTCGGAGGGGCCGTTGGCGCAGACTGGCAGCCACGCCTCTGTCAGTGTGCCCCAGGGCAGCTGTGGCTACAGAAGTAGCTTACCACCACCGAGTATGGAATGAATGAATAATTCAATTGTTAAGCGCTTTGGGTGTCTTGAAAAGCGCTATATAAGTGTAAGAAATTATTATTATTATTATTAACAATTGTCCCTTCATCTGGTCCTTCGTTGTTGAAGAGCTTCATAGTGAGCTCCGCAAGGATAGTGTCAAGTCCCTGAAGCAGTTCTTCATCACATAAGACCATTAACAACCATTACACTTAACAGATCTCACAAACTAGAGTAAGCACTAAACCCACATTTATGTATTTGTATTTTAAAATGGATTTCACATTAGACATATCTTTTGAGCATTATACGTTATATAGTTGGTGGTTTATTTTTATTTATTTATTTATTTGAACGGGACAGTGCACATTAATGAACGTACAATTGGATAGAGTTACACAACTTGACGTAAACATGCCAGATTATAGCACAGTGCTAATTTTCATCTGTAGTCCCGGAATGGGGAATGGGGAACCTATTGTACATGGTTTTAGTGGTAGGGGAAACCGGAGTGCCCGAAGGAAACCTACGCAGACACGGGGAGAACATGCAAACTCCACACAGAAGGGCCCCGACTGCCCGGACCGGGAATCGAACCCGGGACCCTCTTGCTGTGAGGCAAGAGTGCTAACCACTGCGCCACCGTGCCCCCTGTGGATTTTATGATTATGAATAGTCATAATCACCTTCCTATCTTCCTATGCGTGATGAGCTTAGTGTAATATTTTCAAGGTCTCTAGTTCAATTTCCTGAGTCTGTTTGCAGTAAAATGAGGTAAACTGCTTGTATAGTTCAACTGTGGAGTTTATAATTATGAATAGTCATGTACATAATCACCTTCCTACCTTCATATGCGCGATAAGCTTAGTGGAATATGTTCAAGGTCTCTAGTTAAATTGCATTTGTCTGTTTGCAGTAAAATGAGGTCAACTGCTTGTATGTTTGATTCAGTCTACAGAATTTACTGTGAAAAATAAATTGGAGAACTGGGGATGCAGTATATACAGACTTAAAATAGTGTATGTATAAGACAGTTTGTTAATGTTACCTGGACAGCAAAACTTGTAGTCTGCACCTCCAAAGCTACTTGAAATACTGTCTGTACTATTTATCTAGTGCATGCTGAATCATAATCATAGTTTACTTTTTTAGCTTAAGATAATCTAAAATCAACACAAACCAAGCAAGTTACCACTGACACAAGGACATTAATTTTCAACTTCATCTTTTCAGTTTGTTTTTGCATTCATTTAATATTTCAGTTTACATTTGCTTATGTATTTATGTATTTATTTGTTTGTTTGTTTGTT
Organism: Hypseleotris bucephala; assembly: GCA_036025885.1. Taxonomy (NCBI): domain Eukaryota; kingdom Metazoa; phylum Chordata; class Actinopteri; order Gobiiformes; family Eleotridae; genus Hypseleotris; species Hypseleotris bucephala. The sequence continues at coordinate 4,490 of JAVQKG010256589.1, forward strand.
GCCAATCTGGAACACTGAATACATGTAAGGCTTCTGTACCATTAGATACAAGGCCAAAGATATCCCATCACATTCATAGCGCATTTTGTGCTAATGCCCAAACTGAAGGAAATCTTTATTGGTGCATTCTTCTGTCGCTGGTGAGAAAAACATGTATCATAACACAGTATAATAAGACAACATGCGTTATACATTTGAACAAGGGGTGAAAAAAATGTTGTTTTTAAGACATGAGTTTTTTAAAACCCCACCATATTTACAGTCACATGCTCAGGTCAGACCAGGCACAGACTGCACCACAGACTGCTCGATTGCTTCCCACCTACTGCTTTTTTGGATGAAATGTGTGGGAAGCATTGAGACAAGTGTCAACATATTGGACATCAGTATCAACATCAAAGGACAAAATGTGAGAGAATTTATGCATAGCTTAACACACTTTATCATTTTTTTGGTTTTCTTGAATCTCCAAAATCGCATAAACTAAATCTAAGTGTCTCTTTTATATTATGTCTACCACTAAATAGTAAAATACTGGATAAACAAAAGCAGTATTCTTCTTGAAGGTCATTATTTTTTGCAGCATAATATGATTATATTAATACGTAAGTAAAAAGCTTGGCTCACTGAAGGTTGTTTGTGTCAAGGATTTGGAAACATTGGGGACAGCTGCAAACAAAGTGCAAGTGGATGTTGACACAGTGACAGCTTGTTGTTCCATAATGGTGGGAAAAAACTACACCCTCAACATTGAATAATAGTGCCTTAGTTTATAACAGCAAATATAGAAATACCTACAACAGTGCATGTATAGGTTGACAGTTTTTCCATCCATTAACACTGTATGCTATAATGGAATACTTGTACGCTGGAATGTTTTTAATGATATGACGTGTAAATTTAGCTTTCAATAAGACAAGTTATTATATTAAATTATGTTTTTTGTGTCAAATCCTTACTGAGCTACTTACCGATGCAGTTAGACATGAACTCCGCTTTTGTAACATCTCACTGCCTGCAATAATATGCCACATGGAATTAGGTTGGAGCATTTATTAAGAGAAAGGAAAAAGTTTTACTCGAGATAGAAAGTTAGCCAGCTTTTGTCATTGGAAAACTTGAACTTTATTACAGAAGTTTGAGGCTGCTGCTGAGGCATTCAGATAAGACGTTACACGAAATTATTTATAAATCTTAACTTAATAACATTCTTTCATTTGCAGCATACTGTCGAAACTCTGTGGACGGCCAGTGGTACAGCTATGATGACAGCAGTGTGGACCTGGTCCCAGAAGAAGAGGTGTGCACCAGAGCGGCCTACATCCTTTTTTACCAGAGGAGAAACACTATCCCTCCATGGTCAGCCGGTAGCTCAGTTCGAGGTAATTTGAATCATTATTACTCTATTTAAAGTGGTTCATTTACTGTTATTATGCTTGTTCTCCAAAAGATTAGATTTTAGTTTCATTTAAATATATGAATCACACTCTCACATACGCGTCTGTACATAAACCAAAATATGTGAATAACAAGTCTTTTAATTGACTAAAGTTAAAAATAACAATAGCTGTGAATTTTGAAGTAAAACGTCAGCCTCCTCACACTATTCTCATGATAGTTTATAGTTGTGGATAGATAATTAATGTATTGACCAATCAATGCACTCATGGTCTGTCAAAGTGTGTGATTGGTTAAATAAAAAAACGTAACACGGTCTCTAATACAAAAACCATTAGACAGCCTACAGGGGGTCTCAAAGTCTATTTCCTTTTCTAAGATGACTTATGTTATATGTTTAACTAAGTGATATTATCATTACAAGGCTTTATTTTAATTGTGTTATTTACTTGCAACTCAGATCAGGTAAGGCCATGTATGTGGGTGTTTCAGTGAATGATACACTGACAGTCAAACTCCAAAACAGATTGCCCTGAACAACTCCCATAGAACATGTACAGCTACACTTGCCATTACATTTGTGTGGACACCTTTATAATCACATGTACTCAATAACTCAGCATCAAAGCTAACAGATGCCAAGACGGATGTATTGTCTACTCTATATAAAGCATACAACTTGCAAAATAGACACTCCCTACTGTATTGGATAATGACAGGAAGAGACAAGCTAACAACTAAGAACAACACTTCAACTGTCAATAGATCCGGAGGCTGTGTTTATGTAACCATCTGCCAATTGTTATGTTGTACTTCAAATTAAACTATTAACTAAAAATAGACTTTCACTGTTCTCATTTTGAGGAGTTATTCAAATGCTAAAAAAAGTTGAAACTGATCTCTGGCTCTGCTTACCTTGTTGTCGGAAAAAATGATATTTACCTGGAGCTGCACTGGGAATATAAAGAATAGTGTTTTTATGTTTAAGTTTAAGTTATTTGTGGCCCATCTAGAATCTTGCAGGTTAACAGAGTGTATTTTTACTCATGCTTATATGTACCTAATGTTCAGTACATAAGAAATGTCATAATGTGCTGTTTAAATTGGCAGCCAACCGTTATTGTTCTATTATAGTCAAAAGCAGTAAATACAATACAAAATTGATTTAAATAAATACACCTCTGTTGTGATGTGATGTCATTTGTGGCCCTAGATGGGGCTTTGCTAGTCATCAATCGACATCATCCTATATGCATTGAACACAAGTCATTTTGTGCTTTACCATAAACTTACATACATACATACATTTCGAAAGTACAACAGAGTTTACCGCAACATTTCAGTTTACCAAGAATTTTTACATAAGCCACCTAGTGCATTGTTTGTCTAATAGCACCATAGCCAGTGGGCTGCAATAATGTAGCCTAAATTAAGAAGACACAGTGTGACATGTGTTGCTTTGTTAACTCTACTGTAACTAATGCAAATGGAAGATTTGATGGAATGAAATGAATGTTGTCAACAGAGGTCAGAACCCTGTGGGTTTATGGGATGGCAGTGGTGCAGTGGGTAGATTCGCCCGGCAACCAGAGGGTTAGGGTTTAAGTTCTTGTCCGAGCGCATACTATTGTTGTGTCCCTGGGCAAGGCAATTAACTCACATTGCCCCTGTATGAATGTGTTAGTGTGATTGGTTACAATTGCAGCCACGCTTCCGTCACAACCACTGTGTGATTGTGGTGTGAATGAATAATTGACTCAAAAAAAGAAAGAAAGATATTTATATTGTTATTTTAGGAATACTGAGGTCCAAAAAAGTTTATAACAAAACCAGCACAAAACCAGCTCAAATCTCAGCCTTTTTTTTTTTTTTTTTACATATTTTTTGGGCCTTTTAAGCTTTATTTGATAGGACAGTAGATTGACAGAAAATCAGGGAGAAGAGTGGGGAGTGACATCCGGCAAATGGTCGTGACTTGAGCCAGATTCGAACTCACAACACCGGGGCAAGCTCTGATGGCTTATATGGGTCGCACGCTCTACCTACTGAGCTAAACAGCGGCCCTAATGATCTACTGTTAAACGTGTATTGACATACTTCATAAATGTTTGGGATACTGTGTGCTCTTCTGTTGACACAAAAACACTGGACAAAGTCATCAAATCAGCATCAAATCTAGAAGATTTGGGCAGGGCTAAGAAAATCATGAGCTGTTTGACCTCCTGCCCTCGGGAAAAAGATACAGCAGCCTGAAAAGCCCGACTAATAGACATAAAAACAGCTTTTATAATACGCACCATGAACACTGCCACTGATTACTGAGCTATTTAAATCCTTTATATTATACTATGCATTGAGCCTGTTTCCATAGCTCCACACAGACTTATAGGAGTTTTCCTTTGCAAAATACTAATACCTCATGTGAAACACCGCAGTTATGTAGTAACTCACTCACCCTATTCCAATTTATTTGATATGCTTAAGATAGTTCCGTTTGTTGAGTATATGTGGCCAGATAATAATTCACATCTGCACAAAGGCTGCCTTGCCTGATAACGTTAATCATGTTTGAAAGACAAGTCAAGAAAGCAAAAAAATGTGTCAAATTGTTACTATAATTTACATAGTTTGAGTTACAGCAATAAAAAAGCTGTCATTTCTAATCATTGTAATTTAGTTTTTTCAATTCTCTATTTGCATACAAAAAAGGCTCCACAAGTTCGTCTATGTCAGATCACTGGCTGATTCGCCTGAACGGGGACAGCAAGAGGGGAAGTCTAGTGTCCCGATCTTCCACTGCATGTCCGTCTTCCTTACCAGACTCTCCTGAATCCCCAGTCTTCCATGATTATGACCACAGGGAAGAAAAAGGTACACATTGGATTTTTAAATGACTGAGTGCACTGTAAAACGTCATATGCCACAAAAAGTTCATCTAATTTCATTCATTCAATTTGTTTTAAGATAGTAATGTGAGTTTAAACTACAACTCACACTTCTAAGTTATACTGAAAAAATGTTTTTGCTTGAAAGATAGCAATAAAATGATCGCTAGTAAGTTTAAACAACATAAAACTAAGGCAGAATTTAAACTTACGTCATAAGATCAATTTCTGCCTTAAAGTTTTACATTGTTACGACTTACTAAAGATTGTCCTGCTATGCAATAACTCACAACATTTGTGTGAGTTGTAGTTTTAAATTTCATTATATAATTACGGTGAACGTTGTCATTCATCCAGGTTGAGTTCATTCTGAAGGTTAAAAAGGGCATCTGGACAAGGTTTTTAGTGTAGAAAAGCTTCCGTCTGCCAGCTTTATAAAAGAAGCTTCATTTATTTCACTGATTTGGCATGTGACTTTTTGCAGTGTGGATTGTTCTTATCTAGACATGCCCTGACATGTTTCTCTTAAATTCACCAGGTGGTTTTGAGAGCAGACCATTTGTCCGTGGGCTGCAGGGTCGTAGTGTGAGCATGAGAGCTCCAGGTAAAACCAAGGACTCTTCAAGCAAAGTTCTTCCTCTGCGCTGGTCCCTGGGCTCCAAAGACAGACGTAAACCTGAACCAGCGCCTCCTACTGTCCAGGAGACTGCCCCTGTTGAGCTTGTCCAGTACTTACAGTCTGGCAGACGTCCTCGATGCACCAAGGACCCCATCGAGTCTCTGATGACCGGACCCCCCAACACCAGAGAGGCTGCCCAGGGCCAGACCGCTCCCAGTGGTCGGTCCTCCAGCATGGCCAGTATGAGCTGTTTGGCAAGAGCTGAAGACGACTTTCCACAGGTACCCCAGGGACAGAGGAGGCCATCAGAGAAAACAGGCAGTTTAAGACGCTCCAAGAAAGACCAACCAAGAGAGGAGCCCGAAACTATTAGCAGTAGCTCAAGTAGCAACACCTTAACCAGAAGAAAGGACTCCAAAAGACAGTCCTCCAAAGATAGTGAGAGGAGACCAAGTGGTGCAGTCCAGCCCAGCTACAGCACCCCCAGTCTTCATGATGGGACTTTGGGAAGAACCAAAAGCGAAAGAGCAGAAAGGGAAAAACGCAGTTTTAATGAAGGACACTCAAAGGCCAAAAAAGCAGAGCCACCCAAAAACCAAGAAGGCCTACTGTCTTTCTTCAAGGGTAGCTTCTTGAGGAAAGACTCCAGAAAGTCCAAAGATGGTGATTCGGGAAAGGAGAGAGCTGAAGAGGGAGGCAGAAGAACTTTATCGAGAACGTCTCTGCCTAATGGAGCGGCTGGAGGCGGGACAGTGGTGGAGAAAGGTAGATCGAATGCCTCCAGCAGTTTGGGTAATGAGCTGGCCAATGGGAAACCGGGGAGAACGTCTGAGATCAAGCGTTCACAAAGCTCTTCCAACATTCCCACAAAAGCTGAGCCGAGCGTGCACAGGACAGCTTCACTGCATCGAAACGGGATGTCAGGCAGGCACTCTTCATCATCACGCGGCCAAACGTTATCGGACAAGCCTTCATACGGAACCCTGCAGAGGACGCGATACAGCACCACCTCCCTGGGAAGAAAAAGGACAGTCCCCGAGTCTAGTTTTTAATACTGTAGTCACAAACAGCCTTCTCTATCAGACCATGTGTAATCTGTTGAGATCAAAGCAATACGGCTCTTCTCAGAAATGCCCAGGGCTCCAGCGGATGCACCATACCGCGTAGGACAAAGAGCATACAGGGGTATATAGTATGAAGCAGAATGAGACAAGACCCATCTATTCAATGTGATGAATGATAACATCTCTGTTCTGTTTAAGAAACCTTTATTTGTCCCACAGTGGGGAAAGTGCCTGAACAACACACTATATGCATTTTTAACCAATGACTTTTTCCTGTTTTAGCACTAAAAACACCAATTCTGTACATGCACATAGAATACATGTTAAGTGCACATATGTACACGTTATGTCTTAATACTGGAAATCACTCCTTTCTTTTTTAACATTGAGACACTCTGATTGTGTTTGTTTTTTGAGAATGTACTAATTATTTCTATTTGTTTACCACTGGTGCTTTCAGATTACAGCTTCTAATTGAAAGTCATTATTAATCCTTTTGGAAATGTCATTATGAAGGGAATGCAGGAAGACACATGGCGTGGCTAACTGGGAATGTGTTATCTCTTTAGTTTCACATACTATAAACAGACAACTAATAACGTTAAATTATTAAAGTAGCACTAGGTAACTTTTCCGCATTTATAACCACTACAGAGGTGTTTTGTCTGGTTTAAACCTGCTTAAATGCTTTATTGAGTCCTGGTTTAGACCCAATTTTAGACCCAAAAAGCAGGTTTAGTCCTG
>JAVQKG010256651.1:0-12210 GCA_036025885.1 Hypseleotris bucephala
TGTACAATGTAGTTACATGTTATTACTGATTGATTCCTTAGGTATAGACACATTTCCCAATATACTGCAAAAATACAGATGACTGACTAAACGATTCAATTGACTTTTTACAATAAAATCAACTTTAAAGAAGAGAGTCAAGAATCTTCCTGAATATGTCACCTATCGACTTGTTAAAATCATTTTCATTTCTTTTTCAATGGAGTTCTGACTAACTGATAGTAATTATAGTATAATCTGTCTTTGAATTTTGACACTGACAGAACCACTTTTCATTAATGGGTGCACTGATCATTTCATGCAAACACAAAAACTGTCATTTGAAGTAAAAATGTTTTGGGTGGATTATTATCTTTTTGCAAACACGATAAAGAGATTTGTCAAGTGTTGTGACAATTTCATTTTGAGTTCAGACATGTTAAAAAAATATATACGATACCATGAAAATTGCTTGCAAATGTTCAATAATTGACAGAATCTGTTCCAAATAAAATGTTAGTTATAAAAATTCAATGAGGTGAGTCCACATTGTATTTCTGCTCACAGCAAACTTGATGAGCTGTCATAACCATTACTTTAACTCAAAACCTGCCAAAATCCACAGTCCATATTATTGGCACATATTCGTTTAGTGTTTATTTGAGTCTTAAAATAATAGTGCGTCACACAAGCGCTGCAGATGTCCATGACCAATGTTTTTGCAGCAAACCCGTGTTTTGTTTTGTCAGCTTTTCTAAGCGCTGTAATTGAGGTTAAGTGAAAATCCCAGCCATGTTTTCTCTTTTTGGACGGGATCTTGTGAAGGTCAGCTCAGAGAGGGTAAAGTCCTATTGTTCTCTGAAACTGGACGGATCAATCACTGTAATATTAAAACCATGGAGTAATGCATTGTTTTGAGACACAATGAGATGATTCAACATTTATGTGTAAATAAGTGTACTTTTTCAATGCATCCTAGAAACCTGGTTGAATGATTAAAGTAGCTGTCACCCAATCTTGTACGAAAAAGTATAAAAAAAAAATAGTTGGAAAGTTTGAATGATGCGCTCCACTTTCCCCTCCATCTCCTTCCCAACGTTCTGTCATGGTCTCACACAATCCAGGAAGTACATACACAAATCAGAAAGTAAGACAATAACAATCTGGCCTTTATTTCTTTGAACTAGAAATAGCTGTGAATAAGCAGTTCATTTTGAAATAAAATATCAGTTCACTCACAATGTTTAAGTCCAGGCAAAAAAAAAATATTTTAGCTGTGCATAATATGACAATTGAATGTGTTTTTATCTGCATTCTTGTCTTTTTATTCAAACTATTTATTTCAAACTGTTTCTTAATTTTTATTTGTATTGATTGTTCATTAATTGTACTTGTAACGTCTCTTCCTTCTGTAAAGCACATTAAATTGCCCTTTGTGAATTAATTGTGCTATATAATCTTGCCTTGCCATTATTCTAGATAATCATTGATAAATGATATATCAACCAACCAGACCTTCTTGCTCTGAGGTGACAGTGCTAAACTACAAATGCACAGTATCTCGCAGACATTTCAGAGGGAAAAAATGTACACAGAAGTAGATATCAAATAATGTCAATCTTTAAGAAGCTTACATTGTACCAGTTAAAATCCACTGACTTGTCTTGTAGCACATAGAGCCTTCTCAGCCTCTCTCTACACACGTTCTTTGGTAAAACAGTATATCCGTGCAATGCCTTTTAAACACGCAGGGGGCACCGGCGCTACTTTTCTATCTTCCAAACCCTGACCGGAGCTTCTTACATCTCGCTCTCCTGGGCCACTGGCTTTGAAGGTGCGTTAAAGTACATATTTTACACTGAGTGCTTATGGGTGAAGGGCGCTGAGAAGGACTCTTTTGATTCACAGTTGTTGGAGAGACTGAGAGAGAGCTGACTCCTCCTTGACCTGCTCTCCTACCTGTGGTTTGAGTCAAGTGACATGCTGCTGCCATGTGTGGAGAAAACTGGAACATTTGACAAGATAAGCTGACGGAAAAGTGTCAAAATGCAAAATGAATGGGGTTGTGTGTTGTACTATAATGTAATGTAGTAGCCTATAGTATGTCTTGTTACATGTTTGTTTAATGTGCACCTTTGGCAGCATTTCTGTCACAAAAAAATCCTTCAGCTAGGACAAATGAAGTAGTCTTGAACCTTGAAAAAAAAGACTATTGCAATTGATGTGTGAAAGGCTGTGAAGTACAATAAAAATTATGCTGCAAGGTATGCATTTTGGCTAATGTACTGTTAAGTAAATTACATTACAGCACATCATTTTCACCTATGAAAGAGAAAATATTTATCAGAACAACTGGTACTGCATAATAATTCTGGTATAATGCATATTTATGATAAAAAAATAATTCAGAAAACATGGAGAACGAACGACAAAATATCTACCAAAATGCATGCTAATGAATGCATTTCTAACTACGCCTGAGCAAATGTTGCTTGTTCACAGCAGATAAACATTTAGAGCTGAATACCATTACATTTTAAAATACAACTTAAAGTGTTGTGCTGCCAGTGTTTTGTCACTTTGTTCTTTTGTGAATAATGATTTGAATAATGATTGGAAGTATTTTCCACCTAAAACTAGCAAGTGTGACTTGGGTATAAATAGCATCCTGTCAAGTAAAAAGTTCTAAATGTGTTAAAGCTAAACTATTTACTTCATGATAGTTTTTAAGAATGATGGAGGTAAGACATATAGGCATGAACTAGCAAAACATAGCATATTGTAGGGACCCATAGGCACAAATGGTAGAATCCAAAATCAAATTTGCAACATTATGTATGGTCTTAGGACAACCTTAAATGTCCATTGTTGTAAAATGATTTCAATATTTTCTGTTTTTTGCAGGTGACTAGGCAACTATGGGCCTTAGGTGGGATATAAACTGTTTAATGTCCAGATAATTCAATCTTGCATGCATTCACATCAGGGCAAATTTAAAGTTAGCAATTCCACCAAAACATGTTTTTTTTGGACATCTCTATCAACACATTATCAGATCCCTTGTTCAACTATATATTTTAGTATTTTTTATAATTCTTGATTTCTACACACTCTTAGCTGCACTGTGGGGTTTGTCCTTCTAAGCCCTGATTTCCACTTATACTTCCTTTACACACACTATCACCACTGTCGCGTTTGCCGGGCTGCCAAAGCGAGGTCGTACCCTGCCCGCCAGGACTAAATCTGAGTTCAGAGAGGACTGCCCCAAGTCTCTTCAACAGCAGTTGCCAAAGGAAAGAAAGTAGAAATACTGAGGGGTTAGTCTCTGAGGAACCAAGGACCATGAGAAGGGCAAGACATCATGAATAAAATCTCCACAAGGAATTAGCCACCAGGGCAGTTCTGGTGTTGGTGTATTTCTACAACTGCACTATTGCCCATTCGTTTATACTCTTAGGGTTAGAGGGTGACTGGAGTCTTTCCCTAGCAACTATGGGCCTTAGGTGGGGTACAACCTGGGCAATGGCCTATTAGTTAGACAAGGACACGTACACTGACAGATGGCTATTAATCTTCACACTCGAGTTTAGATTGACCAATTCTACACACACAACACATGCATGGGTTTGAACAGTGGGAAAATGAGAGAACCCACAGTAAGATGGGGAGAACATGCAGGCTCTACCCTACCCTCATTGGCAGGTAGGAGGATTGACAAATTTTGATTGAGAATGTAAGGTTCATTTGTGATCCAGCATATTGCAACAAACAATAGGATGGCATAAATGGGATCTAAGACTCTGGAGTTGCAAAAGGATGAAGGGTATTCAAGCAACTATGGGCCTTAGGCGGAACAAAGTAAGAACAGTTAGTCGCAGGGCTGATACAGAGAAAACCCACAGAAAAAACAGTCCTAGGATTGAACCCACAACCCTCTTGATAAAAAGCAGGAGGGCTAACCACTCTTCCACAGCCTTAATAATTATAATATTTTTTAATTAAGACCTTCAAGTTGCGAAGTGGAAGGGCAGGACACAGTAAAAAGCTCTCCTCGGGGAGTTCCCCATGGTTGCTGTTCCGGTGTGATATTTTTCAGCTGCACTATTGCCTTTTCATTAGGCAGGCATTTAGTGTTCATTACACATCCATTACCTCCCCTTTAAGACTGCCCTTACTCTGGCCTCTTCCTCTAATGGACTCGGCTCCACCAAAAGCTAAGAGGCTGATCTCTATTCACTTACTTTTGATCCACAGTCTATATAGTGTACATGTACGCACACACAAAATACTGCCACTTCCCTTTAAGATCCAGAGCCATGCGCACACTTGTCAAATAAAAAATAATTATGGCTTTCCTGTTCAGTATTGTAAAACTTACTAAAATGCACAAGCGCCACCAGCTAGTAGCGTTTGTTTATTGTTTTGTGTTAACACGCAGTATCAATTGTTGAAAATGATTATTTGATATTTCGTTTAAAGGGATCATATTATGCTTTGTTCTAAGCTTTGAAACCTTTTTGGATGGTTCTTTATTAGTATTTAAGGTATTATCACTTTCAATGCAAAATTTAATACTATTTTCGAGCTGTAGCTTGCTCCTGAAAGACACTGATTAGATGCATGTCACTTTAAGGCCCTCTTTCCCCCTGCTGACTACATTCACACCACTATACAGCCCACACATAGGATGAAATATACAGCAGCAAAGTGTGTTTTCCTTCACCTATCTACCTTGTAGAAATCTCAGTCAAATCAAGCTGTGCAAAATAGATCCCCTTTAACACAAAGAAAACCACAATCCTCCTTCAATCTTGCAATCATTAGCCACTTATGATTTTAACACAACACAAAGCCACACAAAGATAACACACACACCAATTACTGCATTCCTTCGTGATGAGCCGCTGCTGCCCGCCAACAGAAACATGCTATTAGGCTTACAGGCAGTTAGAGGCAGGAGCTGGGTGGGGTCCCATGTGTGTGTGATTGTGTGTACATGTGTGTGTGCGATTGTCTGTGTGTGATTGTGCGTTTGTGTGTATGTTTCCAATAAATCAGAACTACTCAAAGCCACAGTCGCTCTGCTGTGGTCACTGTGTTATTATAAGAGCCTGGGTGAGTCTCCATCTTTGTCCAGCCTCAAGTGTGTGAACATTTAGCAGTTTCTCTGACAGTCAGACTACACTCTGTTGTAGATAATAAGTGTTGGAGAGAGTTTGACTGTGACTTTGGATGCTTTTATTTTCCAAGAAAGTGCCCACAAGTGGTAGACAAAGACTTTAAATTGGTTTGTAGAGAGACTGAATACTCCTCTAGTACCTAAAGACAAAACATCATTATGTGCTCGGGTGGGATCTGAATCAGCAACCCTCTGCTTGTCAATGAACAGCAAGCAGGGCAACTGTCATCCCAAATTTAAATGTAAGTTGCAAATAGTGAAAAATATCAAATAGTGAATGTCAATAAGTTTATGTCTATGTGTCAGCCCTGCAACAAACAACAGTCACCCATTAGCCCTGTGACAGCAAGTGGCAAAAGGTTACTTGGCAATAATGTAATAAAGACAGCTTAAAGTTGGCCACAATAAAATGGTCAATGCTGACAATGAGACCATACAGTTTAAATGATAAAACTGATACTTTTGGATACTTCTGAAGATTTTTTCTCTCAAATTGCCTTAATAGTTTGTTAAACTTTCTTTACCTGCATCGTAGACAATTATTGGAATCATATTGTGAACTATATGCAGGTCACAGTTTTTGAAACATGATTATCCTGATTGCAAAACACCAGTGCATGTTACGACCTCTTTGTTATATGCTGGACAAGACATTCACAATAAAACTACTGCATGACAAACTCTAATCACCACATGCTTATTTTAATGCCATTTAAAATCTATCATGTCTCCATTTATCCCCTGCCTCCTCACTCTATACCCTATAGGCCAAGCTAATACAAAAACACTATGGACTATATAAGAGACTGCAGTAGATCTGAACACAGGATCTCAGCCTCAAATTCATCTTTACCCATCCTCCATAACGGTTTTATTTGGCCATATAACTCCTTGTAACTGGATGAAAACAGCATCATATCCTTCTCACTCTGTCACCTCAATGTAACCCTCCATTTATGTTGGACTTGTTCTCAGACTGGACTTTTACAGCTGTTCCCATGGACCTCTTCCAGTGTATTTTGCCCATACATGTAAATTTATACCAAGGTTTCAGTCCTGGATCCGTCTCAAACCCTAAAGGTCTACAGTTTCTCTTATTCTTGGTAAATGAGGCAGTATTGGTTAGTGTGGTCTTGAGTTTAACACTGCCATGTGTCATTTGCTGCAAATTTTATCAAACAAAATGCCATAACAGTTCCCATACTTACAAAATCTACACAAATAGATTTAAGCATGCTTTATTGTCCCTATAGGATTTCATTCTTTTTATCCCTTATGGTGAAATATTTCAAGTGTTATGGGCAATTATTAAATAGCACATTTACCATATGGTAGCAACATTAATCCATATATTCTCCAACCATCATACTTATACTTCAGGCAAGGTAAGGTGATATGTCTTGCCCAATGGTAGTATGAACTGAAGGAATGAAACCTCCAACATCCAGCTCTACTCGCTGATAGTAAAACCATCAAACAATGTTCAGATGCTTACTTTGTAGCCACAACAGTCTGACTAAGCAATAACAACTAATGAAAACAATATGCATTACATACAACGTAAATCTTGCCTAAGGACACAATGGCAGTTTTAATAAAGTTGGAGCAGGAATAAAACCAACAACCTTCAACTGTATACATAACCACAATGTAACAACTTACCATGGTTATTTCTTAACTACAGCAGTTGACATAACTTTTAAATGACAGTGTTTTACCTGTGTCTCAGGAATGATAGGTCCATCTTCAGGTGTGCTTCTGTAGAACGTGGACAGAGGAGAGGCCACAATAACAGGGTTTGGTCGAACGAAACCACTCAGATCACAACTGGGGATGTCATTCTCCTCCTGAAAAATATACAAGGAAATGGTCAAAGCTTTGGTCAGATATAACTGTCTGTGTTAATGCATCGACAGGATTAAATTAGATTTTATTTGATATATTTTGCACTGTATGGCTGAATTTAACCAGATGTAGCTAGGGGTAGATGACTAGTGTTGACAGTTTGTGAAATATGTGACTATACAATCGGAGGGCCCATTGTAAGTGAACATTTTATTGGGCAATCTACCAGGTACATTTTGATAATAAAACTTAGTTGTGAACGCCAATATCCACTTGCTGTATGTAAAGTGAATTCTGTTGACAGTGTAATTTTCTTGTTATTCATTGATATATTGCAGTATTTTTAATGTTTACAGTCATTATCATTTTACAGTAGAGTTTTCTATAGATTAAAAGTTACATGATGTCTCTTATGCAAATGCACTTACTTTCTTCATGACCAGCGTATCCATCACATAGAAGACATTCCAAGGCACCCACACGGTCCGATACTGCGTCAGGAATGGAGCGCGCTCGAAACTCAGCGTCAGTGAAGCGCCCCCATTGGCCAGGAGGTCAAACCTAAGCACACCGCCAGACAAAAATAAAGTAATCTGACAACCCATTACAACAACATGGGGCTGAAATTGCCTGTTTACGCGGTTAATATATTCCTAATTAGAACCAGCAACAGATCGTTCAAGGTTATTGAGGCAGCCCTGGTGATCTGTGCACATTGTTTGTGTTAAAATTGTCATGTTTAGGTGCACTGTTGATGGCTGTGGCTTATATGTATCTTTATATATGTTGATGTATGTGCATATGATTACATTCCCGTATGCTTTAGTTGCGTGTTTATAGGCCTTTAACCCTTGTGTGTTTGTGAGTGGGGGTGTGCAGTGATTGATTGTGTCCCTGTGAATCCAATGCATTTTAAAATAGTCTTGCAGCTAGCACGTCCACATACAAATGATTCAGAGCCTGATAGGGTTCTCAAGTGGAGGGAGCGGCCAGTGTATGTTTATCTATCACTTTACTGAACTGGCTTTTTGTTCAGTTGCTGAGGTGTGTTTTAATGAGATTTGTTAAGATTTAAGTGTGTGTCTGCAGCAACATGTAAAAACTAGGGATGCAGATTGGCTCAATATTAGCATTGCAGTTTTAAGATGTTTTATGCTAACCTGTTGTTCAAGTAACTTCAAGTATTTAGATTTAAGAACAGACAACAAAATATCAATTTGAAACGTTTTATTATTTTATGGATGAATATCTCAATTTTGTTGTTTCAAAACATTTTAGTGTAATACAAGTGGCCAAATTTTGAATGCACTAGCTTTGGGTATCCTTAGCCAATTTAAGGTTTACTACTGGAGGCTATCCATGCCTTTTCTGTTTGTCATAAAAGGAGCAATATTGGCATTGTTGGCTTAAATTGTGTTTTTAATTGGTTTCATTTAAGTTTTGGGGCAAAAAAGAGAGCTAAATGCAGTAGGCTGTCTGGGGCACAACCCAGACTATGATGCGATACTAAATGAAAACACATTAAGTACAATATTATAGAAAGGAGGTAATAATTAACTCTTATCCGCCTTCCGTGTTCCAGTTTTATAGGATACTAGGAAACTTGGAAAAGATTTGATCAAATTGATTCTAAAATTTGGCTTACATAAAGGGATTGTAATGTTTTTGTTGTTTTTGTTTTGTTGTTTTTGTTTTTGTTGTTCCAAACAGTACTAAAATGCTTTTCTTATCTAATAGCTAGTGTGATGAAAACTAGGAGAAAAGTACTTCACATTGTTCTGAATATCAGGTCAAAAACTTGGTATTCTACTCCACTTTAACACTGAGATCATGAATGTAAATCAGAATCCGAACCATCTCAAATCCTGTTGGTCTCTCGGTGGGAGGTTCATTTGCTTCCAGCACTTTCTAAAACTTTACCAAAATGTGCAGTAGTTGTAGTTAGGTGACTTGAATTCAACGATATTCTACTCCGCACACAAAACTTGAGTTGTTTTTCTTATTCAAACTTTACATCTGACACAATCCCAATACCGCTCTGCATTTTAAATGTGGTTCAATAACACAGGGAACATATTGGCCTCAAAGTCTAAGTCTGAATCGGTAATGAAGTTATATGTGTGAGATTAAATATGCTACTATAGGGAAGGACATTCTCAAAATCTAAAAAAAATATGAAATTGTTGAATATAGAGCGCCACAGTGCACACCCCCCTTTGGTCCCGTAATAATTTTTTTTACCATAGACTTTTCAGAAAATCCATATTGTAAGAATTGTAAAAGATCACAGCACTAATATTTTCAATCTAAAAGTAACTGACACTTGTAAATAGAAAAAAAGCTTACAATGTAGTTCACTGAGATTTCATATTAGAGTTATTTCTTTTAGCTAAAAATATTTGCACTATTAATGTTAGTATAGTGTTTGATGTGGGGTTTTAAGGTTAAGGAACATGTCAACAAAATGTGCAACTCAAAACCTGCATTGCTCAATATACTGTAACTATTCACCAATCAAGTTATATTGATAAAAAGATATATAGTCTACATACATGCCGTCCTTGCGTGTGACCGTGTATCCGTGTTCAGGATAGTGGACAAAGGTTACGTTGACTCCGATGAGGGGCGTCCCATCTGCAGTGAGCACCTGACCACGAATTATAGACACCAGGCTGCAGAGGAGAGAGAGACACAATTACAAATGTTAGGGTTAAGTTATTGAAAACTGATAAGATTTACATACAACATTTCATTCATTCAAATATTTCTTACTAAGTACTATATTGGAAATTAGCTGTCTTTCCAAAATAGCATAAACCGTGGATAAATCCAGTCTAAATCTGGTCTAAACCAGGTCTAAACCAGGTCAAAATGAGGAATACACTAGGTCTAAACTTGATCAAAACAAACATTTGGATCAGTCCAACTAGCCATTTTGTCTGGTCATACTTGAGGCCTGACTGTAAATGTCCCTGCAAATAGTTAATTGTCTTATCATAACGTATATGAAGTGTTAACAAAACCCCTATATGGCTAGTCATGTTTAAATAATACTAGCCTGGGTGGCCAGTAGGAAAAAAAGTTGATGTCATTTTGTCCTCAAAGCTGATGTGTTAGGAAGATTGGTGAAGGGGCAACAGATGAAGGGACACAAAAAGAAGAAATACTGTAGCATAAATGGCTAAATATGCTGTTTTTGATAGACAGGTATGTGCACCACAGTTTGTTGGCTATTAGACAGGTGGTCACTGTGTTAGGCCTGTACTTTGACTTTGCCCGTATCAAAAATGCAACACATAAAAGTTAGAGTTGTTTTTTCTAATCAATACTAATTTACTGCTGTCTGGATACAAGGCAGCTCTCACTAACAATGACAGGAGGTGTTTGTGTTTCGAGACTGGCCTGAGGCGCCATCTACAAATTTAATGCTCTGAAATTGCTATGGGGCTGCCTCTGTAATAGTGGTCATATTAGTATTATTTTTTATGCTTAGACCACCTCCTGGCAGTTTTAGCACTGCCCAAGAATGACTGTTGCTCTACACCGCCCATTTCACCTCAAAGTGCAATCAACCATAGCAAGTAAAAAAAAAAGTTTAAAAAATACATTGTACCAAGGTTGAAGAGTAAAACATCTGCATTTTAAGCCTTTGAGGTTTTATGCTGGTCGGAAAAAGTCGCCATAGCGTAATCCTTTCAATCTTCTAAAGCCAGTCAACGTATGATTTGTTATGATTTTTAAACTGAATAATTGTACATAAGGAAATTGAGCACTGACCACTTATTAGGTAGATAAAAGTCAATGCATTTCATCATGCACATACTGTATGTTGAAGACAAATATGCTGCAGTTAAAACCAAGTATAGGAACGAAGCAAAAAATGATTTAAGCAACTTTGAACATAATTGTAAGTGCAAGGCAGACCATGTTAGAAAATTAACACTATGTAATTTTCGCACACAACCATGTCTAGGTTTTACAGAGAATGTTTTGAAAAATATCCAATGAGTGATTTTTCTGTAGGCAAAAATATTTTGTTGGTTGCCAGGTTTGACACAATAGCAAAGCAACATTAGCCCAGATAGCAGTGCATTATCCACAGTACCACTATATTAGGTACAAAGTCTACCTAATAAAGTGTCCAGTGAGTGTATTTTTAGTTGTCATTATTTCAATGCTCTGGGGTCCGCGGATACCTGAAATGGTAAATGAATTTGTACTTTAAAATGTAAGTAATTTATGTGTTGAATCAATGCAGTTATTAAGAGCTTAGCCTACAGCAGATAGTGACATTGTTGGAATAAAACAGGAAGTGGAGGACATGGTGAGGACTTGTATCAAAGCAAGGAAATGTAATATGTGCCAATTCTAAGAAAAAATAGGTTGTGTTTTTTAATTTTGTTCTCAAACTGTGGCATGGTGAATGTTGGTGGTATGTGGGCTATTTTAGTGGTAATCATAGACTTTTGCAGTTCAAGTCTTGATTAAGTTTGACCTGATTAGTCCTTGCTTGTCCTTTTTTAACCCCGGTTTAAACCTGATTCAGACTTGGTTTAATCCTGGTTAAAGTTAGTGTTGGTTCAGTCCTGATTTAGATCATATCAAAATCTAGTTTAGTCCAGTTTTGGTCCTGATGTACGCCTGGTTTTACCCCAGTTTAGTCTTGGTTTTGTCTTATTGTAGTCCTGGTTTAGATCTGGTTCATATAGTCTCATTTATTTCAATAAAACTGTACCCTGAAAGCTGGGGTGGTATTTGAAGTAACACATTTTACTAAATAGTTCCAGAAAAATGCACACTTTAATTGAATGTAAATGGCTATTGATTCATTTTTACAAGGATCTTTCTTCACAAATTATTGTCCATTATTTTGAAAGCCAATTTTTAAGTGCTTTATGTTTTTTTTGAATCGCGCTAAAGCTAAATCAAAAACAAATTCTTCGCCTTTTAAAAGAACAGAATCAATAGAGAAACCCACTCATGCGGCACACAGATGCAGCAGCTGAAATTGTGTTGTGAGTCTCATAAAACGTTTTTATTTCTGGGCTACGACCTCTGCTCTTATGAAACATTCAAGATAACAAAAAGAATTGACAAAGGCAAAGCAAATAGCGGGAGCTGAATTACATATTATGTTCTTGCCAGGCTTTTCATTTTCCATATTTCATCCTCTGCCAGTCTTTTTCTGAGCATATTTATTAACTTTT
>JAVQKG010256682.1:0-12012 GCA_036025885.1 Hypseleotris bucephala
GTCAACAGCAACTTAGTTTGACATTTTCCCGAATTAAACCAAGATTTGTACAATTCTATAATTAAGGATTGTTCTCATCTAAGTACAACAAAACATCTGTTCACTTGATTTAGTTTCAACATTTCAATATGTCTTCACAAAGAAACAACAGAAGCAAAACATCAGTGATCCTAAATCAGTCAAGCTTGCTCTATTATCACAATCTTGTCTAAGCAGCAGAACCATTTCACTCTCCCCATCACCACCTCAGCAGCAGAATCATCTCACTCCCCCCATCAGCACCTCAGCAGAAGAACCATCTCACTCTCATCCATCACCACCTCGGCAGCAGAACCATCTCACTCTCCCCATCACCACCTCAGAAGCAGAACCATCTCACTTTCCCCATCACCACCTCAGCAGCAGAATCATCTCACTCCCCCCATCAGCACCTCAGCAGCAGAACCATCTCTCTCTCCCCATCACGGCCTCAGCAGCAAAACAATCTCACTCTCCTCCATCACCACCTCAGAAGCAAAACCATCTCACTTTCCCCAACACCACCTCAGCACAACAACCATTTCACTCTCCTCCATCGCCACCTTAGCAGCAGAACAATCTCTTTCTCCTCCATCACCAACTGAGCAGCAAAACAATCTCACTCTCCTCCATCACCAACTCAGCAGCAGAACCATCTCGCTCTCACCACCACTACCCCAGCAGCAGAACCATCTCACTGTCCTCATCACCACCTCAGGAGCAGAACCATCTCACTCTCCCCATCACCACCTCAGCAGCAGAACCATCTCACTCCCCTCCATCACTAACCCAGCAGCAGAGCCATCTCACTTTCCCCAATATTCACCTCAGCAACAGAACAATCTTGCTCTTCTTCATCACCACCTCAACAACAGAACCATCTTTTTCTTCCCCATCACCACTTAAGCAATATAACCACCTCACACTCCACCATCACCACCTTAGCGGCAGAACTATCTCACTGTTCACTACAATCTCAGCAAGAACCATCTCAGTCTCTGCCACCACCACCAGCTTCCTTTTCTTCCTGGGGCTCTGTGGGAGATCATTACATTACATTAAAAACTTTCTTGTTTCCCACAAACCAGCAGCACATTTATTTGTCTGAATATTTATTTAGTTCTCTTCTGGTTCAGACTTAGCTGCAAGGTCAGCAAATAAAACAGTAATACTAGTCCTTGCCTTTGAGAATCTTTTTTAATCCTAAGAAATAATTAAATATCATCCTCAACACTAGTAACCACTATTTACAAAGCCTTCCGAGGCTGTTTTTATTATTATTATTTAAACTATTTCAATCCCTTTTTCCAATGGTCTTATTTGCAATGTTTCTTTAAATGTGATACTATGTTTCCAATTTTATACATATGAACCGTTACCATTACTTCTTTCTCCTATAACTAGTACAAAATGGGACAAACAGCACAATGTTTAAGCACACATTTTTGCACTCCAGTTTTGAGCAAATTTAGCAAGAGATATGCCTGCAACTTATCATTAATCAATTAATAAAAAAAAGTAAAAAATCAATGAGTGAAAAAGACCTGAACCAGTTGAAGCTAAAGATATGCCACCTGAGGACTTCTCGAGAGAGCATCTTACAGACAAAGAAGGTTTTTCATCTTAAATATAAAATGCATAATTTTTTGAACAAGTTTGGCTTAATTACTGTTCAGTGCGATTGTTCTCTCAGTAAATGGCATGTAGAGTCTGTATACTCCAGCTAAAAATTATTCAACCACTAAATTAGTAGCAACAGGCATCATTCTGCTAAAAGTGACCCGCAGACTTTTAAAAATACGCACATTGTTTTCTTCTATTCTCTGTCCTGGGTCAAATGCCATTGATATGGATTAGCGCCGCAGCTCCTATCTTAAAAGTGGATAAACTGCCTGAGAAGAATAAAGAAAATAGCGTTAAAATAGGAAGTAATGGAAAAAGCTGTGATACAATCTGAGCAGGGGGTGAAGACAAAGTGTATCGGTGTGTGCATGCTGGAGGCTGTCTCTATCAAAAAGTCCATTAAAAACACTGCCTTGCCCCGACGCCGCATTGGAATACATTAGAGTACATTAGAATGCATTAGGGGATTTAAAAGCAGTTGTGCTATTAATGCATGTGGACAGCAGAAGCCTTCATAATGACACACTGCTATATGCTGGCTGTCTCGCCCCCACACACGGGGGTGACGTCATGGTGCAACATCTGTCAGCTTACATAGAGCCCATAGGCATGTATTGTAAAGTCAGTGGAAGAGACATAAACATGAAGGCTATTTGAAGGGATGATCATGGCATCTTCTGGGATTGCTGTATGCTCTTGTGGAATTAGTGCATGAGATAGATTTGAAAATGCAATTCATTCATTTTGTTTTACTAAGTCTCATACCGTCCGACTGGGTGATTCTACTTAAAAAAATCACTTTCTGATATACTGTCTAATGTGTAACTTAAATAGTTACAGTTATAGTTAAATAGTCTTTTTTAACAATATTATTATAATGGCCAAAAGGAATTTGTATATCATGCATTACTGTTTACCTTAGTTATATATTTTAGACCTCTTAAACTATGACTTTTTGGATAGCTAAACTAGATTGAAAGCAAATCATAGCGGCTCAAAATCAAAATTCACATTTGGTAAACCTATACTGGCAAAATACCTACTCTTATGTGCTGCAAAGAGAGAAAGTAATCTGCAACATGTAATTTCCATAGTTTTCACAAATGTATGTTTCTATTTTTACAACTACCACAGAGTACAAACTGTGATGGAACACATGCACACAAAGGAATATGGCTTTTATATATTTTAAGTGAATTATTATCACCATGGGGGGCACAGTGGCAGAGCAGTTAGTGCTCTCGCCTCCCAGCAAGAACATAGTAGTTTCGATCCTGAGGCCGGCTGACTATGATTTCTCTTGGTGGAGTCTGTATGTCCTCCCCGTGTTTCCGTGGGTTCTCTCTGGGTACTCTGGATTCCTTCCACCACCCAAAGACATGCGTGTGTGTGGTAGGAGAATTGATCACAAAATTGTCCCTAGTGAATGAATGTGAGTGTGAATGGTTGTCTGTCTGTGTATGTCTCAGTGTCAACCCTGCAATTAACTGGCCATTGTCCAGGGTGTACCCTGCCTAAGTTACTGGGATAGGCTCCAGACACCCGGGTAAAAGATGAATAAATTAATATTATCACCATTACTGAGTTTTATCACTGAAAAAATATTGTACAATCTGGAATTCTGTCTTCCCTTAATAAATAAAAAGTAACATACATGCTAATGTGGTGTGAAGAGCTAACTGTGGGGAAAATTTGGATTACGACTGAATGTACTGCAGATTTAGTGAGTGTTCTTTCTATGACTTTTGACATTTTGGCGTGGTCAAATGTCAGCCAACAGTGACACTAATGCAGCTGGTAGAAAGCCCTGTCATAGAGGATTTAATTCATTGCATTGCAGTATATATTTTTTTCAACTAAACCAATCAGTGATCATGCATACCTTTATGACCACTGACAGGAAAAGTGAATTACACAGATTATCTCTTCATAATGTGGGTGGGATATATTAAGCAGCAAGTGAACATTTTGGCCCTTAAAGTTAATGCGATAAGGAAGCAGGAACAATGGAGCGAGTTTGCCAAGAGCTAAATTAGGATGGCTAGGCAAATGGATCAGATCATCTCCAAAATGCAGCTCTTGTGGTGTGTTCCCAGTCTGCAGCGGCTAGTTTCTATAAAAATGTCCAAGAAAAAACTGTGGTGAACTGGCGACCGGTGATGTCGTGGGGAGTGACGGCCGGCAACTGACAAGCTATTGTAACTCAAATTGTTAAAGGTCCTATATTCTATAAAATTGACTTTTCTGAGCTTTTAACAATATTGTTTCTACCTCAAACACATACCGAAAGATCAAATTTGTTTTATTCTGGCATGTTTGAATAATTAATTAGTTATTAGTAATTAGTTATAGTCCTCTCCAAGAGCTGAAAATACAATACAAAATACCAATAAATTTATGATGTCATAAATTGGGGCAAACCACAAAGTGCTCCTGCACTGTCAACAACAATCTCAGATGGTAATTGTTGCCCCCACCATTTAACAACATATTTGATTGGAGAAGATGTTTTGCTGTGAGGGTGTCAAAGCTTTGTTAATATCCCAGAAGACGTAAAAAGTGGTTGGAGTTTTTTTTTTTTTTTTTGAAACCTCCAAAAAAACGTCACAAATGGTTTGTTCCTGTCTTGAAACTGGGACAAGTGAGACAGGTGTGTAATTATACTCCAAGTGAGAGCTCCACAAAACTGCTGTTGATGTTGCAAATCTTAAAATATTAACCTAAATGTATCCAAAATAGGCTGCGAAAAGTGAAAAAATATTGGACATAAATCTGATTCTGAAAAAAAAAAGATGTTGGAAGACTCACTGTTTGTTGCATATGGGGAAGCAGTTATAATAAACAGGTCATAATGTTATGCTTGATCAGTGTAGTCTCATTGATGATGCAAAACAATAAACTTCCAGCTCTCTTTTTTTTGTCTATTCTTTCATTGTGACATCTTCATATCAAACCAAAGGACAGACTGCACACAAACAAGTGGACACATTGTAGATTAAGGGAGATGGAGAAGACATAATAGCTGGAGATAATTAACAAGACTCGAGCTAAATGACATTTAATTAGTGGAGTGGGGAGTATGGAAAGGCAGGCTTCATAGATTTGGTTTGTACTTAGAGCTGTTGCATAGAATTAATGTTCACCAGGCATGACTCAAAAGGATGGTCTCTTTGAATATTTTAGTTTGGCCTTTATTGGTACTGACAAGGAGAGAGAGGAGAAGGAAAGAGAGCAAACAGGCCCAAGACAAAAGTCAACCCAGGACACCTTCTGATATGCTCTTCAGTTTATTACTAGATGCAGCCCTAAGTAATTTTTTGGAATTATAGTATTACAGCATTAGGTTTATAAAGCACTTTTCCAGAACTCAAAGCAGTTAATTTCATTTTACTGTATGTGTACTTCAGGTGGTGGTAAACTACCTCTGTAGCCACAGCTGTCTAGGGGCAAAGAGACCTACAGCCTCTATGATCCGACCAACACCAAAAAATACCCCACAACAATCTAACAAACAAATATACATTCTGGCATATGGGGTGAAATGTCTTGTCCAGGAACGCAATGACAGTATGAAAAGGTTTTGAATTAGAGTAGCACAGGTGTTACGTAATATCTGTGTTTCACATTTTTGTTCTCAGTTGCACTAGAATAAAAGTCTAAATCAGCCTAATAATTATCATGAATACATACAGGAAGTTATTCTAAATGTAGCTAGCTAATTGTACAGTACTAATAGCATGAGTCAGTCAAAACAATGATTGGTTTTGGATAATGATTGGTCAGGTTGGGTTGGACTGATAATGAAACAATGTGCTGACGGCTATTCAAACACAATCATTTTGGTTTGGGTCTTCTTTTTTTTTTAGCAATTTTATAAAACAAAAATCCAGAATCTATTTTACATTTACAGCAGCCCTGCAGGGACAAACTGTTTTCAATGATCAAACCTCGTATTAAGGGTGGTAATATCCTGCCATGGTCACACAAGCTTACCCCAATGGGAGCCTGCTGTGAGGGTGTGTGGTGGGGGCCTGGACAACTGTTAATCACTGAGCTGCCATACACTGACAAACTGTGTACGCCCCTTCCTTGAGCTTCAGGGTTAGTCATCTCAAAACAGCATCAATATGTTATGCAGCATCTACTGTTTAAAAAGCTGTCTGAAGAACTACTGAGAGTGTTGAAGAACATACAATCTTCAACTTTAAATGGTAAATACCTCTTACTTTAATATCAGTGGCAATTCAAAGAAATATTATATAGCAGTTCACCGAAAGTGGTTTTAAGAAAGAGCTTAAATCTTTGTTTGGATTTAACTGTGCTATGTGTAGAATTGAAAGCTAAGAGAACCATATTGACTTGTGAAAAGATCTATAGTACTTCTCATTAGGAGCAAGCGATATGGCGATAAAAACTGAATCATCATATGAAGTTATGAAAATCGACCTTTTCTGTCAAGATTGTAAAATCAAAATTCTGATCTTTGCTTAAAAAGAAATGTGATATATAATATTTTCACCATATTGCAGTTCTCACACTATGTTAATGGACATGGGCTTTTTCTAGTGCCACTTAGGAGTTGTTAATTTTAGGTCTGAGTTAAGGTTGCTTAAGTTTGATTTGATTTAGACCTGCTTTAGACTTGGATTAGTCTCTGTTTCAGTCCTCATGCATGAGTGTCCTATGGCTAAATAAAAATCCCAATAAACACATAAACTGCAGACATGGACGCTGACAACTGTAATAGAAGTCCACTGATTCAGAGATCCCCGAGTGAAACGTCATGCATTCACACGCCTCCGAAAACTCACAACAAACACCTGCCCACACACAACCATGTCTTCAGCGGAAATCCATATCTACAAGTCAGCACCTCTGATACTGGCCACTTAAGACTGGGTTTCTTTTATAAAAAAAGAGTGCATTAGATCTGGAAATATGATTATATTTGAATAGACCTCTATTACCCTCGAGGATAGAGTACCTTAAGGTTTTGACAGAGCATTAACTCCCTTATGTGCTCAGAGAGTAGAGAGGACCTTAGAGACGTAGGCACAGTTCAGTCTGGTGCTGATAAACAAGGCCTGCTCATGTGTGACTTAGTGATGACACACATACTGTATGTACATACTGTACATGTGGGTCATTCTACAGGCAAACTGCCAATGGAGACAGCTACTGAGATGGTAGGGCGTACAATGTATTGCAAATGGATTAGTCTTGGGTTTGCTTAAGTAAGTTTTAAAAAATAAATCTTTAGTAAGTTTCGATTTTAAAAAAATTGTAACTTAAGGGTTTGTTTTTGTCATTTTTTTAGTATAATGTACCAAAAAATTGATATTTAAAGCTTGAAATGCTCGTCCCAGGGTCGTATGTTTGAATCCAGCTCACAAGAGTTTGCCGAATGTCACTCCCCACTCATGTCCCTTGTTTCCTGTCACGCCAAATGGAAAAAATTTTAAAAAATTAATGCAGCCTAATTTCTTCCACATGTGCCCAAAGAGTGAATTTTTACTCCTATTACCTTTGTGTTGTTGTGTACATGCCATACCAAAAAATATGTCTGGGGCATTCAAATGTGTTTTTTGCAATTTAAGTACTTTTACAGAATGACCAATGGGAGGCTGTAAAATCAGTCACTAGAAGAGACAGTAAGTGCAGAAAGTGAGGAGAGCTAGGAGAGTGAGGAGTAGTGGTGATTGATTGGTTGAACAGTCTCACCCTGGTGATCCACTGGTATCAGTCTCTGGGTGCTCTGGAGCAGGACAGCAGAACTGATGCAGCACCGTCTCACTCCTGTGGGAGAAAAGACACGAGCAATGAGAATAAATGTGTGCAGTTCAGAAGAAAGTGTGTGGCTTCTGCTTTTTTGTATCTTACTGGAGAAAGACAAAGGAGAGTGGGTGGGGAATACCATTGAAAATATATGTATGAATAAACAGGGACTATGCCAGGTCTAAACCAAGGCTAAACCAGTATTAACCTGAAACTAGTACAAACATCTAATCCAAGCCCCTGTTCAGAGCAGTACTGAGTTTAACTCCAGAGGTACCTGTACAACTGAAATGCTGGCGAGTCTTAATATCTTTCCATGATTAAAGTATTTTATTCACTTGCCTGGCCCTGCATGACAGTTAAAGGTTTTCAAAAGCTGTAGTCATAAGGTGTAAAGGTGTGGAAAGGCAAAAACACAGTGCAGTTACATGCATGCAAATAATTTCAATTATAACACACACGATAGCACAGTGCAGTAGTTGAACTCCATGTACATTATACAAACAGACCAGTGTTTAATGCAATACTCATACATTTGTGTAGCAGAAGCAAAGACAGAATTTATGCCACTGCTTTTGGTCTCTCATAACTTTAAAAATGAAGTTCACACTGCTTTCATGTGCTCTGTGGAAGACTCAACTGCAGAATTAGAAATGCAGTCTCCAGACTGTGTTGTATTTGTGTCTGTTTGTGCTTTCATCTCTGAAAGTCAGAATGTTAATGCTGCTATTTATAAATGAATGAATGACACACGGTAGTAGTATGGTTCAAAGTGTTTAACTCTTCAAATAAGCTAGGTTAAATGTTCTCATTTGACAAAGACATTCAGTTAGCTTGAAATTTTTCAGCTAGTAAATATGTAATAGAACAATCCAAATAGTAAAATTGTTAGTTCTGCATTTTGGGAACAGTCTTGTCATTCAAAGGCAGTGGAGATGACAGAGATGTATTTGTGTATGACAGGTTAATAGTGATGCAGTAGCTATTTCATTCACAACATACCCCCTGAGACTGTTGAAGTGAGTTAAGGGGCCTTTAATGTCCGTCGCAGTAGCTGTGAAGAGGTATTCTTTTTATTGTGCCGACTGTCATGGCGAGTCTTAAATGCACACTGACTGCCTGTCGCTGTGCTTCTGGGTCATTAGTAATATGCTCAGCCCTGGTCAGGAGATGTGATGGTGGAGGGGGGCACACTGAATTCACTGTCTGCTTTGGGCTTTCAGATTATTGCAGAAGGAACTAGCATGACCTTACCCTCCCCCACCTCTTAAAATGTCTCTCTATGGAGTTTGGTCCCCTATGTTCATGAGAATTTGTCTTTCGTCACCGTGTCAATGTGTCAAGTGAACAAACCCAGGACTAAATATCTTAGGAAAAATGGACTAAACCAGGTCTAAACCCAGAACAAACTAGGGTTAAAACGAAGAATAAGCCAGGATTCAGACACTAAATGACTAAACTATGACTAATTTAGGACTAATAGGGACTAACCTTAATGATTGACATTTCTCTCTGTCATATCCAAGGAAATTGGTCTGTTTTTGGCAGAGAATCCTGCTTTGATATGGTTGTGTTTTTGGCAGTAAAAATGTATGTGTAGTGTTGGTCGGTGTAAATGAACAGACAAAATGAGGAAAAAACAAAGTCTTAACCAGGGCTCCACCGGGACATATCAAATGTGAAACCAGGTCTAAAACCCAACTAAACCAGGATTAAACTGAGACTTTTTCCCCCAAGTCATGTTCATGCTAATGAATCTTTTACCGATTGCAAAAAAAAAAAATCCATCTTTTATGTGATTTTGTTTTTTGCTGTAAATTGCTCTAGATAAAAACTAGTAGAAGTCTAAAATATGAATGTAGATGTAAAATGCATGAGTGAGAAATGAAAGCCTTAAGAAGCGAGGGCACTGGAATAACCATCTGTCTGGATTTGAGTTTGGGAATAGTGCTAAATCACTGCTGATCTGAGCTGGCCACTGTAAACAAGTGTATCACCACATGTACACACAAACACATGCACACACAGACACACACTAATCAGACACAAATACTTTCTAAGCTTTCTGTGCTTTGAAATGACCTACATAGAGTCTTTACCCCCAGACTAGTGCCAAAGTGTAAACACGAGCTGAGGAAATAATCCAGGGCAATCTAATGAAAGCGGCCCCGGATCAGAGATGTTGGAGTATGGACAAACATTAGAAGGAATAGAGTAGTGAGACGCACGAGCAAACACACAAATGAAAGAGGCTCAATGCACAGTCCGCTGCCTTAGTGAAGGTGCAGTTAGCAGGGATAAAGCTGGGTTATACCAGGACAAAACTAAGGATAAAGTCTTAACCAGGACTAAACACGGACCAGACCAAAGTCCAACCAAGATTAAATAAAACATTTTGAAGAAATACTGGAGTGAGACAGAAAACTAAGAAAGTCTCCATGCTTCCGTTCTTATATTAATAATAGTCTGAATTCATATTGCGCTTTACAAAGTCCATGGCAAGTCCAATATTATTCATTGCGGTAAACTACAACCATTACATCCATACAACAAAAAACAAACCAATCATTTTATTCACAAGAAAGAAAGGTGAAATGTCTTTACCAGGGAGACAACAGCAGTATGCACTTCTGTCTATAGGACCACAGTTCTACCACTGAGCCATTGCCTTGCATAAAGGATCAGGTTCAGTGCATGTCTGAAGACATGGCGTTATTGACAATTACGACTCGAAAAGTCGGGTGTTAGCTGAAAACTTTTGAAAATAATACTTTATTCAATCTTTTTAGTTGACTTATCACACTCATTTTTTTTTATTATTAATTTATTTTTTTTATTCATCTTGAACAGCAGGACTACCACAGCTGCTTACCGAGAATGTGAATGTGTCTGAGTTTACCCTGTGGTGTCACTTCTGACAAGCATATCCTGGTAACTTTGTAAAAGACAGCATACTACCTCCACCAAGGACCGTAACAACTAAAACAAAAGAACACTTTTTGTTATTTACCCAAAGCTCTGATCTCACCCATACACATTTGTATCTATTATTGCTGTTTTTTGTTGTGTGCTTAAGCATGTTTTCACAAACATGAATGGATGACTAAATGTATTGAGTAGCTGCCATATGATCGGATACTTATATGTGAACTAGCAATTGATTTATATATCTAATGAAGTGGCCATTGAGTGAGACAGTGCTTTGGTGGACACTGGTTCTCTACAAGTGATTGTTATTTTACACATACATACTGTACTACTACATTCATTTTAGTGACCTTAGTGTTAAATAGTTAAATATTTATCATTTTTTATTTATTGTTTTGTTTTTGTATTGAATTTTAATATTTTGCTATGCTTTACAGAGGCTTATATTTATATATCACATTCTTATGTCAATGCATTTAAACCTTGAACCACACAGACTACTCTCATATGTTATGTGTTATCATGTCAACATCTATAACCATTAGCATTCTCATCCTATCCACGAGGTGTGCACTGATTCACTGCCTTCCACGGTTCACTGAGCCAACATGTAAAACGTGCACTATCACCACAATTACCTGTGCAGCGCTGATCTGTACCGTGTGGAGGAAAGGGCCATGAATGCACCACTTATCTGTCCACACGCGCAGGTGAATATTTCAACACTACACGACTGCTCCTCATCTTTCCCACACCATCGCACTCTTCTCTTTTTGTGTGGAAGCAATGGCATGAGCTAGCGTTACTGGTTATTTCCTGGTGCGCTCCGGGGTGCCACAGTCTATACCCTCTGTTGTTCAGTAAAATAGAGGAAGTAAGGACAAAGCTGGCCCAAAGGCAGACAGGTTTTATAGTACTGGCTCTTTGAATGTACCTGCCTCTTCTGGTCCCATTTTTCCTGTTTGAGACACACTTTGATTAGAGAGGGCCACTGTGTGATCCTGAGTGTATCTGAGATTAAAAGAAACTGGTGTTCTGTTCTGACTTGGAAGCCAGACCAGAGTGTGCTGCAGTCTGAATTACATAGTTATGAATTATTAAGAACATAGGATATAAAAATGACTGCAGTGCCATTATTGTAACAGCAAAAGTGTCACAATATTGTTCTGTTAATATGCTTAGTGTAACTCAAAGTGAACTTTTCTCACTCGTTCAAGCAGAGAAGCATTACACAACAATCCCTCGCTGCTGCCAACCTCTGTCACACTCTTTTTCATTTCATTTCAATGTATTTATTTGAGCAACATGTCAAAAATGGTATTACAATATATGAACAATATACAACACAATTTCTCAGGATTGTCACTCAAAGGGAGTAGGAAGAAGTAAAAAACTTATAAATTCCTACCCCACTTACATCTACAAAAATTAAACTGCTGTTGCTTCACGCAATTCTCACATCTGGGCCCACGCATGTCTAGTGCATGCATGCACCCATGCTACCACCACCAAACCGACAAATACTACACAGGAACAATTTATGTACTCAGTATACAGATTTGACTTACATACCGCTGCACACACGCATGCACACACGCATGCATACAATTGTGTGCATGCGTGTGCCCTAGCAAAGAATAAGTTATGTAATGATGTGATGATAGTATG
>JAVQKG010256734.1:0-12593 GCA_036025885.1 Hypseleotris bucephala
ATTAAAACTAAACAAAACCTACTAAACTCTAAACTTGTATGGGAAGTTTTGAATTTGCGTGGAAGCGGAAACATCGGTTGCAAAATAGACCTGACATCATTATGAGAGGTGAGTGTTAAAAGCTGAATGTCTGGTCATTATCTGAGCTCCTCTCTTGAAGCCAGAGGAGGAGGATGAGCAATTAGCTGGAAATCGTTAGCGGAGCGCGTTAGCCACCATCAGAGCTCATTGACTGCTTCATCTTCTTTCTCTCTGCGTCTTCCTCCGCTATACGAATGATTGACTGATGACAAAAGTCTGATTGTAATCTCACACACCGCAGGCCCGATAAGAGGCAGCTAGCACCAAGACGCCTCCAGCATAAGGATTTCTTTTATGGGATTTTTAAATTGAAGGAAAAACAACAAGGAAAAGATGGACAAGAAAAATGTTTAAAAGAGGGAAAGAATTGAAGTGGGGTGTAAGGGTGGCAAAGTGGTTTATGCTTGTGTCATTTAGCAAAGGTTGTGGGTTAGATTCTTAAACTAGATAACACAACTTCTCCCAGTAGAGTCTGCCTGTCTTCATTGTCTTACACTGGGTTCTCTCTTGCTTGTTTCAAAGAATGCCCCTAATGAATTTGTATGTCTTTGTGTCAGCCCTGCAACAAATTATTTCTGTAATGATGTACCACCCACCTAAGGCCCATAGCTTTCCTTGTCTTACTTTTTGTTCTCTCTGGCCTTCTGGACCCAGACAAGCAAGGAAAGATGGACAAGAAAAATGTTTAAAAGAGGGAAAAAATTGAAGTGGGGTGTAAGGGTGGCAAAGTGGTTTATGCTCGTGTCATTTAGCAAAGGTTGTGGGTTAGATTCTCAAACTGGATAACACAATTTCTCCCAGTAGAGTCTACATGTCTTCATTGTGTTATACTAGGTTCTCTCTGGCTTGTTTAAAAAGAATATAAACGTGTCTAATGAATTTGTATGTCTCTGTGTCAGCCCTGCAACAAATTACTACTGTAATGATGTACCACCCACCTAAGGCCCATAGTTCTCCTTGTCTAAACTCAAGTTCTCTCTGGCTTTCTGGTTTAAGATATGCATGTCTTAAGAGAATTGGTGATTATAAACAGCTTGTAAGGGTGAATTGTTGTTTTATACAGCCCTGCAACTAAATACCCCCATAGTCCTTCTTGTCTCATTATGGGTTTTCTCTTGCTTCTTCCCACTACCCAAATAGTGTAGTAGCATTTATTTAGATAACTGGTTACAATCAAAATTGCACTTAGTGAATATATGCGACTAACTGGCCACTGTCCAAAGTGAACCCCGCCTTAGGCCCATAGTTGCTGGGACATGTTCCAGTCACCCACTCCTAACTGCAATAAGCAAAAGAATGAATTTGACTCACAATAATTTTGACTTTTTAAACAACAAAGTTGAAGTCTGTATCATTTTTGTACAAGATAGATCATTTTTACAAGTGTTTTATGAGCTGCTGTAGTAAGATAAAGTTAGACGGAAATAAAACAAACTTCTCATTATCAACACTGTCCTTGTGCAGGTGAAAACAAATGGAGTACATTGTATTGTTTATGAGATTAGAGTCTTGAATGTCAGGGAAATTAGACTGAATAAATTAATTCCAAACTTTTATAAACAGCAAAAAGTCAGTATGTAAATAGATGCCCTTGAGTATTATAATTTATTGTCGTCAAGAAGCCAAAAACAAAATGATGCTTTGCTCCTAAATGTATTTAAAAGTGGCAAAAAATATGAATTTTCTCAATTTCAAGATGTTTTGTACAACACAGATTTTAGTGTGGTTAAACATCTTATAATTATTAGCTACAAGCCGCCTCTGTAATTACCATTATTGACTTTTCAGACAGCCTGACTCTGACCTTTGAAAATGCTATGAGCCGGCTTTTAGGACTAGTTTCAAATTTCAGATTGCACTTTATCAGAGTGTATATTTATTTGTTAAAACCATGTCAGCGTCTTGTGCTATCAGTATTTTGGAGTCAGTTATCTAGTTTTTGGTTTGATAGTCAGTTCAACATAAAATTAGACTAAAAGTTATGAAATGAAATAGTAGTGTCCACACAACATTGGCTAAATTATGATATAATTATATTATGAGATAGATGATAATTTTTGAAAATCTATAATTTGATTGGGTATAGTGGTTTACATTGACAAAGTGGTGGAAGTTTCTATCCCTCAGCATGGAGGTTATCGGTAAAATTCTCCTCCGTATAACAGTTAAGATACCATAAGAGAAGGTGCTTAATTGTCATTGTACAAAATTCAATCACCACCCAAAAACATGTAGTAACAGATTTTTGAAATATTTTGAAATAGGTGAAAAATATTATCTTGTTAACAAGTCATATAATTTAATCTCGGAATAAGTAAACAAATCTAAACTAGTCAAAATGATTCATATCAAGATTATATTCTGAATTTGACTTTCCATTTGTCAATAAACCTGCCCGCAAAGCTTATTATTGCCATTTATATTTAATATATCTTCTCCTTAGAATTATAAGGTTGTATCTGAGTTCTGAATAGTTTTGAGTAATTCTACTCTACAGTAAAAAGTTGGGTCAAGGCTTGATATTACAGATAAAACTTACAAATAAAAAGCTAAAAAATGTATAAAACCAACAAACCCTTTCCATTATAAAGTTTTCGTATCAAAGAACAGGGATATGTCAACTCAAAAATGATAGCAAATAGTAAAAAATGGTAGCACCTTAAAATTCTAAGGGGACAAAATGTGAACCCTTATTTACTGTATTTAAATATGTAGAAACTAATGTCCTCTGCTTTGTGGTAAAAACTTTGTGTCTTTCAAATGGCCACACAAACACTCCCCTGTGAGATGGTGCATTCAGGTGTAGTGTTTTTTCACATTGTCTGAAGCTGGAGCATGTTCGAGCTAATGGCTAATTAATGTTCTGGTGTAGCAGGACCCCAAGGGAGCACTGGAGAGACACCCACTGACTTTGGTTTGCAGAGGTTAAAAATCATCTCAAATCTGGTCACATTTTTCACTCGTTTTCTCATCATTAGTCCCTTTATTCGTGATCTGTGATGGTCATTGTGCCTGTCAATAATAGCACATCATTAATCCGCCTCCAATTCATTAGCTTTCCCAAAGGACTGTACAATATATTGGCAATTAAATGTTATCCCATTATCAGCAATTGCAGCTATATTCGTATTGCAAGAAACTAAAGTTATTACAGTTATGTTATGCTTTTCATCTGACAGAAATTAACCAAAATATTTGTTCTTTCGAAGCCATTAAACCCTTGTTTATTCCTGGTTGAGTATTGGTTTAGTTCTTTATATTTTAGCCAATCCTAGTCGAATCCTTGTTAAAAACAAAATAACCTACTAAAAATCCTTGTTCAGCTTTCAGTCCTGCAAGTCCAAGTTTTGAAAAATGTATTGTGGACTAACTAACAATATTTGAGTTTAGTAAAAGATAGTTCAGTCATGGTTTAGTCCTGGTTTAGCCCTGCTTTAGTGCTGGTTCAGTTCTGATTTATGCTTTTAAAACCTTTTATTAGCACCCATATTTGTCTTATAAATTGTACTAGATTTTGAATGAAGGCCTAGCAGGTTTTGTTAATAAAATCCTTGTTTACTTGTGGGAAAGTCCTGGTTTATTACTGGTTTAGTCTTTCATATTTATATTTTTAAATTGTAGACTGGTCTGCTGACATCTATATTTAGCCGTCAAAAATCCATCCCCTCTTTCCTCCTCTGAATCCCTACTTTACTTCCTGATCACAAACTTGTCTCAAAAATGACCCTCTTCTCACAATAAAAAGCCTTTAAGCCCTCTCCACAGCTCAGCGGCGTAGTGTTCAATCATAAAAACACATAATAATTGGAGGGAAGCGTGTACAGCCTGTTTGTTCTTGGCTACAATAGTTACGTTCTGAGCAAATAATAATCCCAGGAGAGGCCCCGGCCGCAGATAAAGATAGCACTGTTGATGGAGGATATGATGAAATGTTCAGCTCAAAATAGTCGCTTCCCCAATGTACCACT
The DNA here is from genome assembly GCA_036025885.1 of Hypseleotris bucephala. Classification (NCBI taxonomy): domain Eukaryota; kingdom Metazoa; phylum Chordata; class Actinopteri; order Gobiiformes; family Eleotridae; genus Hypseleotris; species Hypseleotris bucephala. Next base: position 4,050 of record JAVQKG010256734.1, read on the forward strand.
AACGATGGTTCTGGGTTTGTTTCATCAACCTGTGGGCACCGGGCAGACGTGAGAGAGGAAAAGTTTGTTAAATAAGTAGGATTTATTCTAATGGTGAGGAGTGTAATTGTGAGTTTTAATGGGGGGCTGTTGAGTCCTGGCTGTTTGCTGATTCAGAAAAGCTTGCAATATTCATTCATCTGCTTTTCACATTAGGGGTCGCAGGTGTCTGGAGCATGTCCCAATAACTAGGGGCCTATGGACGGTTAGTCGCAGGGCTGACACTGAGACATACAAAGACAGACAACCATTCACTCCCACATTCATTCAATAAGGACAGTTTCGATTGATTAATTCTTCACCAACACTTGCTCTTTGTGTGGTGGGAGGACGCCAGAGTACCCAGAGAGAACCCACAGTGACACAGGGAGCACATGCAGACTCCACCCAGAGAGAACCTAGTCAGTTCATAATTCATTCACTACACCCACTACACACATTGGTGGTGGTAAGCTACACATGAAGCCACAGCTGTCTTGAAGCAGACTGCTGGTTGATGTGGAAGGGGTATTGTGGTAAAAAAAATGATAAGCAATATTAAGTTAATCTGCTAATCTGCAACAGTGCATTCATTTGTGCTTTCTTCTTTACCATAATTTTTACTGATGTGATGTATGTTACATTTGACACCAATAGCAATACTCTTCTGTGTAAGACAAAAATAAATCAACTAAATTCTTGGCCTAATAAAATTATAAAATTATATCTTTTCCATATCACCCACCCCTACATTCACTAAAGATATGGTAGGTGAAGTGCCTTGCTCAAGAACTATGAACTGAGAAGGAGCAGCAATCAAACCACCAACCTAGTTAGTGGACAACTTTCTCAACATCCTAAGCCACTGCTACTCTAATGCTATTCAATCCTTTGTCAATTCAATTTTATTTGTATACCCCTACATCACAACAAGTTGCCTCAGAGGACTTCCCAAATGAGACAGCCTTATTAAAAAAATAATTGTACATGTCACCTGTCTCTTTTTACACATTTTCAACTTTTTAAATCCAAAATACCAAGTAATTGACATCTTGGTAGTGTCTCGCATACAAGCAACATGTTTGTCAAGCAAGGTAATTTGTCTTCACAGCTACAACTTTTTCAATTATAATATATTTAGAAAAGTATATCATATGCTAATAAGCTACTATACGATAAAGCTCTTAAAATGACAAGAGAGAGAGGTGTGAGAAGTGAATCTAGCCCGCTGAGAAAACGTATAAGGTTTGAGTAATTTATTATAGATACTAGCAGGTGGACCGCACTCACACACTGGATGTCAGAGAACATGGCACCCAGCAGGATTCATAATGGGGTCATCATTTTACTGCTCTATTAAAAGTCACCTGATGGTTTTGAGTCCAGAAGGGAAGGGAGAAATCGGTAGCACTTTATAGCGCGGTAATAATGTGGTAATAGTGTGTTAATAAACAAGTAATAAACATGAATCAGTGTTGTAATTATGGTTAAGTAATTTCTGTGTAATTACCAACCCTAATCCCATATCTGAACCCTAACCAAAATTACTTCCATATTATGCTTCTATCTTGTTACCATGCTAAATACACTGCATGAAATTATTAGGGTAATCCAATAAAAACTACTTCATGATTAACCAAAATTACTAAATCATTACCTGTTTATTACTTGTTTATTACCACACTATTACCGTATAATTACCACGCTATAAAGTAAAGTATGACCGAGAAATCTTGTAAGTTCCTGCTGCTGTCAAGTGAATTAGACGTTTGAGAATACTAAATGTGGCTGAAATGGGTTGTTGTCATGTAGCGGAGCAGATATCAATCTTAATTAAAGCGTTAGCGTCGATTAGTGACTCCCCAGGTGCAGCCTCGGGGACCGCCTGTGGTCCTTCCCCGAAAGTGTCCGGAGTTTAAATATAACTGGGATAATCAGGTTTCCAATGGGACCGCTTTGGACTTTCATAATTGTACTTCCAGATTCATTCTAAACTGTGTTTGTTGTTGTTTCAGCCACAATTAAATAGAAATACCATAATTATATTTTTACATGTTAGATTTATTTATCATAATTCATTCAAACAACTTTCTACAGAACTTATGGTTACTGTGTGTTTGTGTGGTTTAGGGCTGCTCAATTAATCACAATTTTAATGGTCACAATTAGCAAATCACAAAGGCTGCAATTTTCTGGCAATAGCATCGCTACACAAATAAATAAATGTAAAAATGCTTACTTTGAAGATTTAACATCCAGAAACATGTTCTGAAAGGCATGTGATTATTGTGGAAGTTTAACAGTTAGTTGCTGTGAACTGAATCTTGGTTTTAAAAACAATCAAAATCGCAATGAAAATATTTGTCATAAAAATGGAGCCCTAATGTGGTTTATTTGGTTGTCTTGTCATGTTATTGTATTTTTTTGATAACTTTTTTGGTGAGATGTTGCAAGACCAGGCCAAAAATCAACCCTACAACCTTCTTATTTAGTAGAAGGACACAAACTACTCAACCACAAGCACCCCTTTTTTGTAATTATTTTATATCCATTGAATCCTAACTTTCTTCTTTGTATCTTCCACAGTTGGTGCTATTCTCTGGAAAGCTGAACACCATTGCCAGTATTGTGACTATCTTCTTCCTGCTGGTGTACGCTGCTGTGGACCTGGCCTGCCTCGCTCTCGAATGGGCCTCTGCTCCAAACTTTAGGTACTCCTCCCAAAACACTAACCCCTCCCACAGACATAATCACTGGTCTAATAAAGTGGCCTAGGTGTGGTCTACTGCTGCTGTAGCCCAAGTTTGACTTACAATGATTATTTGATTTACTATAGCCTTTCTATCATCATTATATCATCTAGGTATTTTTTTCTTTTTTTGTAAACCATTCTCCATATTTTTCTGTGCAATTAAATCTCAATAGATATAAACTTTTTTTTAGATACCTAGCTATAGGGGTGGGCGATATGGATATGGCGATAAAAAAAAAAGTAATAATGAAATAAAGTTATGAAGTTTGAGCTAATCAGCGTTCGTATAAATCAAAATATTAACATTTATGATCATGACTGAAATGGATGTACAATGAATTTGTAGTAAAAATTGTTTTATATAGTAGTAGTCTTCTGTGTAAGGCAGAAAATTCAACGTCGACTAAAATCATGATAAATTGTGATCTAGGCTTCAATAAAATGTTGGCTTATAATTATACCATATCACCCAGCCCTACCACCAACCAGCCTATTTTCAAAGTCACTTAAATGAACTCTTTCCCCCCAATTCCAATTCTTATAATAATATAAAACTTAAAATTCTTATAATATTCATTTGCTTCCGGGCTGCATTATTGGCTAATTAGCTGTTTGATTGTGTATACCTAATAAAGTGGCCATTGATACGGTGTACATTTTAGGACATCCTCAGACTCAGACAAAAGACTGTCATCTTCACACAGCAAAGTGTCAGACTCAGACAAAACGGCGTCGTCTTCAGACCAAAAGGAGTCAGTTAGCACAGCCTCAGTCCTAACATCGTCAGGAAAAAGTTCTCATCTCTCCTCACTCACGGCGTCAGGAAAAAGTTGTCATCTCTCCTCACTCACGGTGTCAGGTAAAAGTTGTCATATCTCCTCACTCACGGTGTCAGGAAAAAGTTATCATTTGCCCTCACTCACGGCGTCAGGAAAAAGTTGTCATCTGCCCTCACTCACGTGTATTTATTTAGTCTAATAAATAGATACTTTATAGATTTCGAAGGAAACTCGAAATCCCACAATGCACCGCGGCGGGCTGTTTAAAATTTATGGCAGGACACGGTGACGGGAAAGTAGTACGTTCATACGGCTTTTTAGCTACCTTTAGCATAATATTGTCAAACGAAAATTTTGTATTTTGACAAATTTATTGCCACATTTTGTCTAAAGTTACCGCTAACATGTTGCTAATTTTAAGCTAGCGGAAGTCTCCAACTCACTAGAATAAGAAAAACAGCTCGGTAAATAATTTAGATAAAAAGGTTTTCCTTTTATTTCAGTTAACACAACATATTCTCTCTGAAACACTCATCTGTGATAACTATACGTGATAAAAATTAATAAATGTTAAATAATTAACTTCTCTTCGAAGTCTGTGTTAACTATTTCCTTGGTTTCAAAGACACAATTGGTATGTACTTGAAAGTGTACCTTTATATGAAGAAATACCTGTGTCATAGCTATTCTCAGGCTGCTATCATTAGGTAATAAACAAGCATGTACAAATTCTTGTAATGAAGGCTCAGAAACACCACACGTATCTTGTACTAATAGCATAACTATAAATGATGTCATTGGCCATTACGGTTTTTGTTTTTAGCAACTGTACAATCTTGGCATCAATACTTTATTGCTCTCAGTGATCAGCATTTCAACAGTTCAGTACAGTACAATGCATATAGTAACAGATTATGGCGAGGCCATGTATTGTTTTCAAAAAGGGAGTTAATAATCATCTACTTGCATTGTGTTTAATATTTTACCTGTCCAGCTGTAAAAGAGACACTTTAACATGTTATTACTTAAACATTTCATTCAGTTACTGTTGTCTGGTGCTTTGATGAGGATCATCACTAGTGCAGCTCCATCCAAGTAGAGACAAAGACCATGGTCAAAAAAACTGAAAGTTAACCAAACCTAAGACAGACTCTTGACATTTTACACTTACAGTCGTTCTAACACCATAACTTCACTCACAAGGTTGCTACAAAGCCTCTAATCCTTCCAACTTCTAGTGAGTTGGGGACTTCCGCTAGCTTAAAATTAGCAACATGCGGTTACTTTAGACAAAATGTGGCAATAGATTTGTCAAAATACAACATTTTCGTTTGACAATATTATGCTAAAGGTCGCTAAAAACCCGTATGAACTTTCCCGCCATATATTTTAAACGTGGGATTTTGAGTTTCCTTCGAAATCGATAAAGTATCTATTTATTAGGCTATATATATACACGTGAGTGAGGGCAGATGAAAACATTTTCCTGACGCCGTGAGTAAGGAGATATGACAACTTTTTCCTGACGGTGTTTGGACTGAGGCTGTGCTAACTGACTCCTTTTGGTCTGAAGACGACACTGTGTTGTCTGAGTCTGACACTTTGCTGTGTGAAGATGACAGTTTTTTGTCTGAGTCTGAGGATTTCCTAAAATGTTCACCGTACTGTGGGTTTTTAGTTGTTCTTCTGATAAGTGCAACACCATCTGGTTTTTATACACAATCTTTTCTATATTGACAGTTTTGAATTGATCTGTTTTTACTTTGAAAGTTTGGGTTTTGTTTTGGTTGAAGTGCAGAGGTGGCAGATTATGCAGAAGCCTTGTGGTTACGTCTTTAGAAAGACATTTTTCAAATAGTAAACAGTTAAATGTTTGACCTGCCAAGTACAAGTCATTCGTTTGTGTACTCGCTACAAGTTCTAAAAATGATTTCTATCTTCTATTTTGCAAGAGCTCTGTCAGTCAGCCATCTACATGCAGTGTACCGTTACCTGGGGAATCTATTTCAATTCTAACACATAAAATGAGTCACAGCAAAATAATACAAGCTTAAAATGTTCTTATTTTATCTTTTTGTATTTAATTTTTGTCTTCCATTTCTCACATAATGTTACGGCGTCCGTGCAGCCCGCCTCCCCCCACTCCTAGAGAGTATTTAAATAGTGTAGTTATTCTATATTTGTAATAACCAATACTACACTTGATTTTGAGTGCCCCACCATCACCTTTTCCCCTTATCTTGCTTCATCTTTTGGAAAAAAAGAAAGAAATGTAGACAATGTATGTTTGTGATAAGCTAAAAGCTTGACATTAACACTAGCCAACTAGCCAAACACTTGTAGATTTCCATATTGGCTCGTTAACACTTTTGCCACTAGCCACTTTGGACCGTTGGATTTATCTTAACATATTCTGTGTTTTAACTTAAGAGGTTTTACTGATGCCATATTAAAGTACACCTTTTTTGTTGTGATTCATTAAAATAAAAATATGTAGACCTCAAGCATAAAGATATCATTTCTGGCCAGTGAAATGTCCAACATGCTAGTAACTAAGGACTAGCTACTGTGGCCAGTAGGCCTAAGCTAAAATGTTAATGTGAAACCCAGATAAGCTATCATTAGAGAAGCTTTTGGTGCAGAGTAAAAAAACAAAACAGTGACACAACAACATAAATTCCAAAACTGCTGTAAATTTTATTGATGTGGTGATCAAAGTTGTAAACGTTGTAACGCGCCTCTATCTTTCTGAAAAGACTCAAAAATGTTAATGTGGCGTGGGGAAATTTCCAGTGCAGTCCAATGTGCTACCTCCAACCAGAGGACAAGAAATAACACATTTCATATCCTTTAGCTGGAGGTGGCCTGACATAGGAGCCTGTACCGAAAATGTCCCCACGACGTCTCATGAATCTATATCAAGAAGATCTCTTAGGACCTCCCTCTTAAGATTCACGGCACTAATAGTTGTCAATATTTGCAAGATAACATTAAACGCACTTCTATGTCTCTAAAAAGACTCAAAAACGTTAATTTGGTGTGGGGAAACTTCCAGCACAGTCCAGTGTAGTGCTACCCGGAGGTGTCCTGACAAAGGAACTGGTACCGAAAATGTCCCCACTGAGTTATCTGATTGTTCTACTTACAAGCGTGTTTTGTGATGCGTTTGTCATTTTCTAAAACACGTGCATTTATTTTATTTTGCATGATGTCTAAGAACGTGCTGTCCCCTATGTTAAGAGCCGTTTCTAGAAGGAGTTGAGGACTTTCAAACTCTTGGAGCATGTCTTGGAGAGATTCTGTTAAGATTCTCTCCTTTTCTTCAAGAGTTAACGGAAAATTACTTCTCAAATTAACGGGAGATTGAATTCTTAAACAAAAGGCACGCATTGTGTCCACGGGTCGGCTGTCACCTGGTACTAGAATTTCTAGGGGACCGTTGTCCAGATGTGTCACTGCTGTGATACTAGGGTCTGCATTTTCAGGGGCCTGTTTCAATGCTCTAATTTGGGCTTCTACGTAGTTTTTTAACTCTTCAGAAGTCATGGTGTCGTCCAGTGGAATACCCAGGAAAGCCTCCACTTGGATAGGCTCTTCCTCGATGGAACCACTAGAGGCAGTCTGCTCCTGTTTAGTTGCTGTAGGGGTTGTACATTCACTTTCAGCAACGCTTTCATTCTCTGTGGGCTCATTTGGACATGTAGCTGGGACAGGTAGGGTCTCCAGGTATTTAACACATGCGGTCATAGCTTTTTCAAACGCCACTTTCTGTACTGTTGACGTTTCTTTTACAGTAAAAGTGCCCATCTTGATCTTAACCGTAAAATCATCTAAGAAATAGACCCGTGGATCCAACCCATGCACTTCCACCAGTTCCTTGAGTTTTACTGGCAATGGCTTATCAGGGATGGGTAAACTCTTAAGGTGTTCTACCGCTTTGGCCACTGCTAACGCTTTAGCCTTTTCCTCAGTCTTTCCTTTCGCCTCAAAGCAATAATCTGCAAATGTGATTCTGTAGATATTGTTGGAGTATGTTTGTATCGGAGTTATCCCATATTTCTTTGAAAATTCCCAAAATTTAGGTTCAAGACTCTCCTGTTTTGTCATAGACATACCCATTTTGGAGTCTTTATAGTTGGCCTACGTTCTAAATTTCTATAACGTCTCTAAATTGGTGTCTGTTTGTACCAAATTATTTGAGAGAAATCTATTGTAGCTAAAAATTGTCTTATTATCTTATCTAATGTTAATTTGTTTTCAAGTTTGTGAATGTAATTATTTATCAGTATTATATATTAATTGAATGCTTTGGTAATGCTCACACACTAACACGAAATGATAAACTATATATAATATAATATACTGTTAAAACCAGCTGTCTGTCTCTCACTGAGTATTCTAGAATGTTAGTGATGTCACTAAGAAACGCCCCTCCCACTGATAGAACTCTGGTCTTTGCCAACATTTTGTTGCCATGACGATATGTATACATTCCAAAATTGTTCCTAAGACTGGCAAATCAAGCATAAGAATAATAAATATATATGTATATATATATATATATATATACGGTGTACACCGTATTTTTCGGACTATAAGTCGCGATTATGTTCATAGTTTGGCGACTTATTTATGAAAATTGCCATGTCACGACATGAACTGAGGAGTAAACATTATGTCTTCAGCCACCAGAGGGCGCTAGGTTTCTGACTTAGCTACTGTATATGCCACTATAGTAACAGAAGAAGAACAGAAGTGGAAACTGCTCAAATGTCTGCTAAAAGTAAATCATATTCTGCAGATTATAAACTGAAAAAATATACAGCTGAAAATGGTCATGCAGCAGCAGAAAGAAAGTTTAAAAAATAATCAATCTACTTCTTATAATCTACTGAAATGTTGCTGTTGCTTATATTGTCAAATGCCTTGTTTAAAATGCATGAGACAATATACAACAATATTGTTTATCGCAACAAAAACACTGACAGTTCATAG